>JAFMOC010000187.1:990000-1175000 GCA_019802505.1 Corydoras sp. C115 | reverse complement strand
GACGGCTTCAGTTTCCTGCGATGACATCAACATCCAGACACATCAGACCGAGACAAGCCTTCACAGAGACATTCAGGTTTAAATGTTATACAGTTCAGTGATCTGTTCATTTACAGATGATTAACTATAATTAATATTGTAAATGACCATAACATTACTGCAATTCATTTATTTAAGGAGACCATTTATTTTCATTTATTTAAGTTTTAGTACAGACCCCCCTCAGACCCCCCTCTCCCCGTCTGTTACTGCTGCACATTTCTATATAAAGTGTCATGGTGGGAGTTCATAGTGGAATATATATCTATACCGTGCAGCACGATGGTGTAGTGTTAACATGTTCTCCTCTCAACCCTGGGGATCCAGGTCCGAATCCCAATCTAAGTGGGTTTTCTATTTTCTCTGGTTTCCTCCCACAGTCCAAAAACATGGATTCAAGGTAAATTGGCTGCTCTAAATTGCCCCTATATAGTGTGTGTGTGTCTGTGTGAGTGAGTGTATGCTGGAAGTGCCCAGTGCCCTAAACGTTTTCCCCTGTACAGGTATGGGAACCCCCCTGAAACACCTATAGAGGATTAAGTGGAAGATCATGATATATATTATTATATACAACTATTCTTTAACTGTTAACTTAAACATTTCAGCCACAAGAAAATTTTAAACGCATTATGTATTAAAACATCTTAAACTATACTATACTATACCATATTATACTATAGCATACCATACTATACTATACTACACTATACTATACCACTATACCATAATATACCATACTATACCATTGAATACCATACTATACTATGCTATTCTATACCACTATACTATACTATAGCATACCATACTACACTATACTATACCACTATACCATACTATACTATAATATACCATACCATTCTATACCATTTCATACCATACAATACTACACTATTCTATAGCATACCATACCATACTATACTGTAATATACTATACCATAATATACCATACCATACTATACTATACCATAATATACCATACCATACTATACCATAATATACCATACCATACTATACCATTTCATACCATACTATACTACACTATTCTATAGTATACCATACCATACTATACTACACTATACTATACCACTATACCATACTATACTATAATATACTATACCATACTATACTATAATATACCATACCATTCTATACCATTTCATACCATACAATACTACACTATTCTATAGCATACCATACCATACTATACTGTAATATACTATACCATAATATACCATACCATACTATACTATACCATAATATACCATACCATACTATACCATAATATACCATACCATACTATACCATTTCATACCATACTATACTACACTATTCTATAGCATACCATACCATACCATACTATACTACACTATACTATACCACTATACCATACTATACTATAATATACCATACCATACAATACCATTCCATACCATACTATACTACACTATTATATACCACTATACTATAGCATACCATACCACACTAAAATACTGTATACTATACTACTGTATACTATACTATACTACTGTATACTATACTATACTACTGTATACTATAATATGCTATGCTATGCTATGCTATGCTATACTATACTATACTATACTATACTATACTATAATAGAATAGAATAGAATAGAATAGAACGGGCTTACCCACACAGGGTGAGCAGACATTCCTGGATCGTGTCCAGTTGTGCTTTCGTAAGGCTGCTGGTTTTGGAAAGACTGTAGAGTGACTGCAGCAGCATCACCACTTTGCTGGTTCTAAGTGAAGGTAGATCACAGAGCAGGGACGAGTACTTATTCAATAACGGTAACGTAGCCCCACACAGGTATCTGTTGAGCGCCAGCGCCATGTCTGTTCCACCTAAACTCCCCTACGAATCAACAGAAAGCTATTAACCTGTCTGCAGCATTTAAAATGAGATCAGATCAGGTGGTTCAGTCGGGTGAAATACCCACAGTATCCATGTGAACAGCAGCCTGCAGATCAGGCAGGAAGCCATTCTCAAGGAGGTGAAGCAGAAAATGTTGGTCCTGGACGCCATAAACTCGGTCCAGAAACAGAACCATGGCTGCCTTGTGGTCGGGGCAGAAGCAGCGGGACATGTCCGGCTCCTTCACGGAACCATCTGAGACAAATGGAAGATTGGCAGGAGTCACATCTAGATCTGGACAGTTTTGCCACTGGGCAGTTTTATGTTCTCCACTGGATGGACATGTACATGCACTGGATAGCTATTTTAAAATTTATTTAGTCAAAACTGATGGAGAAAAAGCAGATGTGCGGGATGGGTTCACCTTGGTCCAGGAAGGGCAGGGTAAAGGGGATGCTGATGACCCCCTCCAGGTCCCTCACAGGGATCAGAGACCTCAGGATGTCCCTCAAACGAACTGCCTCACCCTTACCTGCCTCTATTAACTTTAACACACACACACACACACACACACACACACACACACACACACCAGCTCTTATATTATCATATAATACAGCACAAATCAAAAGTTTGGACACGCCCCCTTCTTGCTCCATTCTCTATTTCCTTCACTTATCATATAGATGGACTTGATGGATCATATAGATGGAATTACAGACTGTAGTCCATCTGTGTTCTTTGTTGTTGTTAGTCTCCTGTTGGTTCTCTGTTCTCTGTTGGTCAGGAGCATCACAGAACAGATCTAATTTGGTTGGTGGATTGTTTATTGTCAGTTCTGCTGTAGTTTCATTTCTCCACCTCAGTGACACTGCTGGGATAGGAATAATGCACCAAATAACCCCTGCTCTGTGGTGATACTATTGGTGTCCTGACCATTAGAACAAAGTACACCGTATGTACAGTAGAACACAAACAGATGGACTATAGTCTGAGACTGTAGAACTTCAAAGTCCATCTTTACAGTTAGTGGAACTGAGAACATGGATGATAAGTGGAGCAGAATGGAGGTGTTGACTGAAACAGTGTTTACAGCAATTTCTTGATGATAAGATTAATCCAGCCTTCATCGTTAATCTGAACTAGAGAAGCAGATTACGTGTGTTTCTGGAGCGCAGCGGCCCAGCAGGTCGATAAGAGCAGAGTAGAAGGTCATGATGGCATGACCCATGTGAATAACATCCTCATCAACATCAAGCTTGTCCCTGTGAATCAAGACAAAAGTGAAATCAATTGATTAGGTTCATTAAATAATCAATCAATGGAAAACCAATAGCAGCGTTAAACTGACAGAGTGCTGCTGGAGTCGTAGGCTTTAGATAAACAATGTCCGGTCTCCTCCTCTGACATCAGAATCGCTTCTTTCATGATTGCTAAGAGGCCATTACCACCTTCTCCTCGGAGGGCGGGGCCGAAGCACTCAGGCCGACGAATGAGCAGTCTGATTACCATGTAGGCGTTGTCCTCCACACTTTCACCTGCAAGAGTTAAAAAGTTAAATCATTCAACATTCAATCTCTACCTTCATCCCAACATCTTCTGCCTAATCCTCTATGAGGGTCGCAGATATGGGGGGCTCCCCATGCCCATCCAGGGAAGAAAATTTTGGGCAGTGGGCAGATACACCAAGGACAGGGTGCCAATCCATTGCTGTGGTGCCAATCCATTGTTGGGCAGATACTCACAGTATATAAGGATAAATTAGAGCAATTAATTCTTCTTGAATCCATGTTTTTGGACTGTGGAAGGAAACCAGAGAACCAGGAGAAATCCCACATGGACACGAGGAGAACATGGAAACTCCACCCAGATCGGGATTTGAATCTGGATCCCCAGCAGAGAGAGATGAACATGCCAACCACTACACTGCTGTGCCGCCCACATTCCTAATAGTGAGAACTCCAAAAGTCCATAAAAAAATCCAAGTACCTTGGTTGGCATGCTCCACTGATGTGGGGAGAACATGCAAACTACACAGAAAGGTAGTTTCCATGTCCTCCTTTCCTGGGAGTCTAAGGACCTTGTTGTGAGGAGAAAATGCTAACTAATGTGAAAACCCCGCCCAGAAATTCGAACATGGTAAAGAGTCACCATTGCAGAAAACCGCAAAGCGCAGGAAGTCCAGGTAGCGTTCTCCTTCCACAGGGTTCCAGCCCATGTCCACATACCCCCTGGAGACCAGTAGAGCACAACTCCGCAAACCACACCCTGCCAGATACTGCACCACCTACACAAACGAGAGAGAACCATCAAACACTTTCAAGCACTTTATAAGCAACCAGGACCATCGCAGAGCGGGGATCATTTGGGTGGTGGATCGTTTGGGTGGTGGATCGTTTGGGCGGTGGATCGTTTGGGTGGTGGATCATTTGGGTGGTGGATCGTTTGGGTGGTGGATCATTTGGGTGGTGGATCATTTGGGTGGTGGATCATTTGGGTGGTGGATGGTTTACCTGTATTAAGGATTTGGAACTGATAACATGGACAAGCAAAAAGAAGGCATGTCCAAACTTTCAGTCTAAACTCTAAGCTTCAAAATCTTAAGCTTTTAATTGTTCTAATACAACTATAGTAAAAAAATTGGATAAATTAAACGATTAAATTTCAGCTTTAAACCTAATATGAGAACATGTCTTTATTTAATTAATAAATGTTTAAATCTTTAAATAGACGGCACGGTGGCTTGGTGGTTAGCACGTTCGCCTCTCAGCGCTAGGGATTCCCGGTTCGAATCCTCATCTATGTTCCCCCCTTGTCCGCGTGGGTTTCCTCCGGGTTCTCCGGTTTCCTCCCACAGTCCAAAAAACATGGATCAAGTCAATTGAGTTCTCCAAATTGCCCCATATAGAGTGTGTCCGTGTGTGTGAGTGTGTGCCCAGCGATAGATTGGCGCCCTGTCCTGGGTCTACCCCACCGCGACCCTGATATAGGATAAAGCGGAAGATAATGAATGAATGAATAAATCTTTATATAAATCTAATGATTATCAAATCTCTCATTGCAACTCGAGCTGCATGTCAAACACTGACATTGTTAATATAAAGTAAAATTTTAGGATATTGCTATTTTTAAAGGATAAATGGTGAGAGAGTAAAGGACAAAGTTTCTGACCTTCTCCAGATCAGGTTCCTTCAGCGCTAACGCCAGCTCATAATTTCCCATTACAGAAGCTGCAGCCACGTCCAGAGGAGTCGAGCCTCGCATCGATGGAGATGCTGAGCACACAGGTTTGGATTATTCATTGATTTGGTTTTTATTTAGCCGCATCATTAACAGATCTGTTCTGGAGCTTGACCTAATATGGCTACAGTAAGTAATCAGATAGCTGTCCACATACATTTGATTTGAATATTTACAGTATAAACAGTATAAACGCTGCAGCATGGTTGTTTTGGTTACCCAGTCCAACACTGCTGTGGTCCAGCAGATAGCTCAGGTGGTCGAACATGGCCTCCTGGTTCTGACGGCTGATTCTGCAGAAGTAACACAGGAAACGGCAGCAGTGCGCCACCATCTTTGGATACACGATTTCCTTTATAGATTAAAAATAATCAGAATATTATTTTCATTAATTAAATGCTGCTGTACAATATATATATATATATATATATATATATATATATATATATATATATATATATATATATATATATATATATATATATATATATATATATGGGGAACCCCACCACGACCCTATTAGAGGATAAAGCGGGAGATAATGAAGAATGAATATATATATATATATATATATATATATATATATAATATATATATATATATATAGGATATAGAAATATATATATATATATATATATATATATATATATATATATATATATATATATATATAATATATATATATATATATATATCATTCATTCATTATCTCCCGCTTTATCCTCTAATAGGGTCGTGGTGGGGTTCCCCATGCCCATCCGGGGGAGAACGTCTCGGGCGCTGGGCAGATAGACCCAGGACAGGGCGCCAATCCATCGCTGGGCACACACTCACTCACACAGACACACTCTATATGGGGCAATTTTTGAGAATTCAATTGACTTGATCCATGTTTTTAGACTGTGGGAGGAAACCGGAGAACCCAGAGGAAACCCACGCGGACACGGGGAGGACATGGAAACTCCACCCAGATGGGGATTCGAACCGGGAATCCCTAGCGCTGAGAGGCGAACGTGCTAACCACTAAGCCACCGTGCCGCCGCCGCCTACTATATATATATATATATATATATAAACCTGGCGTGATGACATCATACAGTGACCATCACAGAGTTACCTCAGACTCTCTGGTGCCCAGGACATGAACCATCACCTCCATCACATTCTCATGCATGCCCAGTGACCTCATCAGGTTGGGATGCTGGTAGAACACTTTATTGTTCATGATCTCTCTGTGAAGCACATGACAGATTAAAAAATATATTAATATAAAAAAATGTTTAATAATGAAGTAATTTACATCATCTCATCACATTGTCTTCTAATTAATCCTCGACTATGGACTACAGTCATGGGGGGTGGGGGTATGGGCATGGGGCAAACCACTGATTTGAGTGCAATTAAGCAGAAGATAATGAATGGATTGCAGAAGTGATGTCATTAAAGCTAAAGTCAGGCAAACCGAAGCACTCTATTAACTTTAACACACACACACACACACACACACACACACACACACACACACACACACTCACAAATATGTGTGTTAGATATATGTATGGCAGTTATACAATCTGTGACTTTGTTTTTGTCGGGCAGTGTGGTTGGTTCTGGATTCTTTCCCTCTTAAATATCCATCCATTCATAGATTATTTTCCGCTTTATCCTCTTTTAGGGTCGCGAGGGGGAGGGGGGGTTCCCCATGCCCATCCAGGGGAGAACGTTTCGGGCGCTGGGCAGATACACCCAGGACAGGACGCCAATCTATCACTGGGCACACACTCACTCACACAGACACACTCTATATGGGGCAATTTAGAGAACTCAATTGACTTGATCCATGTTTTTGGACTGTGGGAGGAAACCGGAGAACCCGGAGGAAACCCACGCGGACACGGGGAGAACATGGAAACTCCACCCAGATTAGGATTCGAACCGGGAATCCCTAGCGCTGAGAGGAGAACCTGCTAACCACTAAACCACGTGCCGCCCGCTCTCTAAACCAGATCCCTTTAATTAAATTAAAACCCAAGTCTCACCCGAGTCCCTGAATCATGAGTTCCTCTTCTTCTCTGCCCATCCGCGCTGTGAGCAGGGAACGGATTCGTCCCAAGGCCTCCTGCAGACAGAGCGTGTCCTCGGTGGAGACGGGGCTGATGCAGTACGCTTTCTGTAATGGGACGACCAGTTTGCCCGCCATGCCCGTGTACTGATCGCGCAAAAGACCAAATGCAACTCGCATCAAAACCTCGTCCTTCATTTGTCCTTCATAAGCCCAGCGCATCACCGTGTCAGAAATGAACCGCTGAAGGGACACTGGAGGAAGAACGACGTGACGGTTTGTTTACAGTACGGAACAAAATGAAACGATAAAACGCATTAAATGATCATAAATTTCATACCAGGTTTTGTCACAAGAGTCTGCGCAATGATTCCAGACAACCTTCTCTTTAATCGAGATACTTTGTCCATTAAGTCTTTAAAGCCGTTTCCAACCATTTGATCCTCCTCTTCATCACCTACATCCTCTTCATCTCCTACTGAATACAAACACATCCCAACCGCATGTCCACAGCATTCAGGAGATCAGCTGGAATAACGTTAATATATCTGCAGTTACCACAGTGATCCTTCAGATCGGCATGGAAATCCCAGAGAAGATCCCGGATTTCCTCTGGACAGGGACATTCCCGCTGGTCCTCCCGAAAGTTCAGCAGCATGTTCATCTGACAACAGAGACGTCCATCAGCATCCACGACGAGCGTCAAATAAACGTTAAAAAAACACTACGGTAAACATAACGTAAGATCTAATTTGGTAATTTAAAATAAACCACAAACCTTTCTTTAGTACTGAGCTTTTCATTAGGATTGAGCTTTTCTTTAGGACTGAGCTTTTCTTTAGGACTGAGCTTTTCTTTTGGACTGAGCTTTTCTTTTGGACTGAGCTTTTCTTTTGGACTGAGCTTTTCTTTTGGACTGAGCTTTTCTTTAGGACTGAGCTTTTCTTTAGGACTGAGCTTTTCTTTAGGACTGAGCTTTTCTTTAGGACTGAGTTTTTCATTAGGACTGAGCTTTTCTTTAGGACTGAGCTTTTCTTTAGGACTGAGCTTTTCTTTAGGACTGAGCTTTTCTTTAAGACTGAGCTTTTCTTTAAGACTGAGCTTTTCTTTAGGACTGAGTTTTTCTTTTGGACTGAGCTTTTCTTTAAGACTGAGCTTTTCTTTAGGACTGAGTTTTTCTTTAGGACAGAGCTTTTCTTTAGGACTGAGCTTTTCTTTAGGACTGAGCTTTTCTTTAGGACTGAGCTTTTCATTAGGACTGAGCTTTTCTTTAGGACAGAGCTTTTCTTTAGGACAGAGCTTTTCTTTAGGACTGAGCTTTTCTTTAGGACTGAGCTTTTCTTTAGGACTGAGCTTTTCTTTAGGACTGAGCTTTTTTTTAGGACTGAGCTTTTCTTTAGGACTGAGCTTTTCTTTAGGACTGAGCTTTTCTTTAGGACTGAGCTTTTCTTTAGGACTGAGCTTTTCTTTAGGACTGAGCTTTTTTTTAGGACTGAGCTTTTCTTTAGGACTGAGCTTTTCTTTAGGACTGAGCTTTTCTTTAGGACTGAGCTTTTCTTTAGGACTGAGCTTTTCTTTAGGACTGAGCTCAGGAGGTTTTGCTTCTAGGAGTTGATGTTTTACAGTCATATGATTTGGACACGCCTCCGCTCTGCTCCACTTATTCTGTGTTCCACATGTTCTCAGTTCCACTTCCTGTAAAGATGGACTTTGTAGTTCTACAATTCCAGACTGTAGTCCATCTGTTTGTGTTCTACAGTACATACTGTGTACGTCCCCTTTACTCTGTTCTAATGGTCAGAACCCCAATAGTACCACCACAGAGCAGGTATTATTTGGTGGGTCCATTAGTCCTATCCCAGCAGTGTCACTGAGGTGGAGAAATGAAACTCCAGCAGCACTGCTGCACTAAAACCCCCTCACCACATCAGTGTCACTGCAGAACTGACAATAAACAATCCACCACCCAAATGATACCTGTTCTGTGATGCTCCTGAGAACCAACAGGGGACTCACAACAACAAAGAACACAGATGGACTAAAGTCTGGAATTGTAAAACTACAAAGTCCATCTATATGATGAGTGGAGGAAATGGATAATAGAGAAAGAAGGGGGCGTGTCCAAACTTTTGACTCATAATGTCCAATGATTTCTAAACATATTTGTTGACTGCGAAGAACTGGAATACCAAATATGACCATAAGGAAGACTGACACACAGAATGACACACTTCAGTGTTATATAGTATAATTTTGGTATTATATATATATATATATATATATATATATATATTTTTTTTTTTTTTTTTTTTTTTTTTTTTTTTTTATTATACTCCAGGTGCCAAACAGAAGCATAATGAACATGGTGTCGACTACAACATCACATGACCTCTGTGATCTACACTCATTGCTGCTCAACAACTGCAGCAGTGTTTCTAATCACAGAGTTATTGTTGTAAACAGTTGGGTTCCGTTGTTTTAGCTAAACATTTGAAGAGGCTTTCACCTGCTCTTGAGGTGGAGAGCGGAACTCTTTGGTCTTGCGGGCGGTGAGGGCGGCTGACATGTTCAGTGCTTCCATCACGTCTGTGTAGCGAGAGCGCTGGTTGCTCTGGAGACGCTCCACCAGCTCAGCCGAGAACGTTAGCACGGCCTCCACCCTGTGCCTCAGCTGACAGTCGCAGAGGTACCGCAGCAGGTGGCACAGCTGCACAAAGATTCAATCAAAAAAACATAGAACACAAAAATATAAACAACACAGGGCCTGCTTTTAGATATTTAGTGATTCTTAAGTGAGGCGGCCACGCCCATCAGGGTTTTATATAGGGCGGCACGGTGGCTTAGTGGTTAGCATGTTCTCCTCTCAGCACTAGGGATTCCCGGTTTTGAATCCCAATCTGGATGGAGTTTCCATGTTCTCCCCGTGTCCACGTGGGTTTCCTCCGGGTTCTCCGATTTCCTCCCACAGTCCAAAAACATGGATCAAGTCGATTAAATTCTCAAAATTGCCCCATATAGAGTGTATGTGAGTGAGTGAGTGTGTGCCCATTGATAGATTGGCACCCTGTCCTGGGTGTATCTGCCCAGCGCCCGAAACGTTCTCCCCTGGATGGGCCTGGGGAACGACCCCTCGACCCTAATAGAGGATAAAGCGGAAGATAATGGATGGATATATTATATATTATATATAGATATATATAGGGCAAGGTTGCTCAGTGGTATATAGGGCAAGGTAGCTCAGTGGTTGGAGCTTCTCTGGGTTTCCTGGTTAATTGGCAACCCTAAATTGCCCCTAGGTAAATCTGGGTGTGGTAGCTCAGTGGTCAGGGCATTGGGCTATCAATCTGAAGGTTGGGGTTCAAATCCCAGGTCCACTGAAGTTACCAATGTGGGTCCTTGAGCAAGACCCTTAACCCTCATTGCTCCAAGGATGTTGTAATTAACCCTGTGTTCACCTTGGAAGTCGCTTTGGATAAAGGTGTCTGCTAAATGACTTACTTAATTATTAATAATTAATTATAATTAATTAATTATTAATTATTTGCAGACACTGTTGATATTTAAATGAAGCAGATGCAAGTCCGTGTGTCCGTGTGGATTTTCTCTGGGTTCTCCTGTTTCCTCCCACAGCCCAAAAACATGGATTCAAGGTGAATTCAATGATCTAAATGTCTTACAACCCTAATATAGGATAAGGCAGAAGATAATGGATGGATGTATGGATCACCCGTCACAGGTTCTCACCTCTAGTTTAACAGCTTCTGGAAGCTTCATCTCTAACAACACCTTGGGTTGAGTACCGATCTCTCCATCTCTGATGTCATCGATCACATGGTCTTCACTCTCCAATATGTTGGTGTCATTGTGCCTCATATACGTAGATGGAAGAATGAGGGTAAGGACATGAAGGAGATCAGAGTGCTGATACACCCCCATATAGAGAAGTGTGTGGAGCAGCTGAAGGAGCGGAACGAGCAACAGCTCTACACTACCCCCTACAGGATCCCTGATGTTCTGCCCCACCGAAAACACTGCGTCCTCCAGCATGGCTGTCAGGATGACCTTCAGCACCTCCAATGGAAATTCGGGACTGTGCTTGCAAGAGTCAGCCGAACCTGCGCTGACAAAACAAGGCGATCCGAAATGCATTCTGGGTCGCAGGGACAGGCTGACAGAGCCGCCCGTCAAGATGGCGTCATTCTGAAGGGGTTTAACGGTCCGCATGCCGACGGTCATGGGGACAATGTATTCTTGGGTCGTGGCCTGTCTGGCGTTGGCATGACAACTGAGATGGACGTTGGTTAGAAGGGCATAGTAACCCGCTCGCAGGTTGCCAGGTATCCTGCGACACTGCAGTGCAAAGAGGAGCTGTGACTGATCAACATGGCTGCACAGGGCGTGGCTCACTGGAACGTTGCCATGGGAACACAGAGCCGAGTAGAGACAAAGGGTGTGGTCGTGAAATTTGAGCAGATCATTTAGTTCGAAGAGTTCCTGAATGTCAATAAATCTGAAACACACACACACACACACAGATATTCATTCATTCATTATCTTCCGCTTTATTCTATATTTGGGTCACAGGGTGGGGGGGGGGTTCCCCGGGGGGGTTCCAGGGGAGAACGTTTCGGGCGCTGGGCAGATACACCCAGGACAGGGCGCCAATCTATCGCTGGGCTCACACTCACTCACACAGACACGCATGCATACACACTCTATATGGGGCAATTTGGAGAACTCAATTGACTTGATCCATGTTTTTGGACTGTGGGAGGAAACCGGAGAACCCGGAGGAAACCCACGCGGACACGGGGAGAACATGGAAACTCCATCCAGATGGGGATTCGAACCGGGAATCCCTAGTGCTGAGAGGAGAACATGCTAAACCACTAAGCCGCCCGTATATATATATATATATATTCATTCATTCTTTCATTATCTCCCGCTTTATCTTCTATTAGGGTCGCGGTGGGGTTCCCCATGCCCATCCAGGGGAGAATATCCCGGGCGGCGGGCAGATACACCCAGGACAGGGCGCCAATCCATCACTAGGCACACACTCACTCACACAGACACACTCTATATGGGGCAATTTGAAGAACTCAATTGACTTGATCCATGTTTTTGGACAGTGGGAGGAAACCGGAGAACCCGGAGGAAACCCACGCGGACAAGGGGAGAACATGGAAACTCCACCCAGATGGGGATTCGAACCGGGAATCCCTAGCGCTGAGAGGAGAACGTGCTGACCACTAAGCCACCTTGCCGACCACCTTATATATAGATATATAAATGTATTTAGATGGTAATTTTAATCAGTATATAACTCAACACATTGACCTGTTGAACTCTGACCTGTCCTCCTCAGGAATGTGCAGGGTCATGACCTGCACACTTGCCTCACACTCGGCCCTCCAGCCCTGTCTCCCCTGCAGGCGTGTCAGTTCTACTTTGGACGTATGTTCAGGTAATGGACTCCACCTCACAGGAATCAACGACTGTACAGTCAGCCTGCGCGGACACTGAGGCTCAGGGTTATTCCACTCGTTCCGAAACACAGCCGCGGACAAGGGCAGCGCCCCCTGTGTTTCAATAAAGAAAACGGAATTCACATTACTGAAATATACCCAGTACCAGTCTAAAGTTTGGACACATCTCATCATCATAAGTGGAGGAAATAGATAATAGAGCAAGAAGGGGGTGTGTCCAAACTTTTGACTCATATCATATTGTACAATTATTTAGAGAGCGAGAGAGAGAGAGAGATACCTTGATGCATCCGAGTTCAAACTGAAAAATATCAGAACATGTGGCTCTGGCAAAAACAGCCGGGAACAACTTGGTACCTGGTTCCACCTTAAGGAACAAAAAATGACAAGATGAGAATGTTATATATATCTGAAAAAAACCTCACATAATTACCCTGTGAGGGCAATTAATATTCATTCATTCATTCATTATCTTCCGCTTTATCCTATATAAGGGTCGCGGGGGGGTTCCCCATGCCCATCCAGGGGAGAACGTTTCGGGCGCTGGGCAGATACACCCAGGACAGGGCGCCAATCCATTGCTGGGTACACACTCACTCACACAGACACACTCTATATGGGGCAATTTGGAGAACTCAATTGAATTGATCCATGTTTTTGGAATGTGGGAGGAAACCGGAGAACCCGGAGGAAACCCACACAGACACGGGGAGAACATGGAAACTCCACCCAGATGGAGATTCGAACCGGGCCACCGGCAACTAATATGTGACTTTAAATTTAAAAAGTTTAATGACATTAAACTTTAGACTTAATCCTCTACTGGGGTCGCAAGGGGTGTTCCTCAAGCCCGTCCAGGGGCACCTTACCTCACCTAGGGGCAATTTAGATCTGCCAATTCACCCTGAATCCATGTTTTTGGACTGTGGGAGGAAACCAGGAAACCCAGAGAAGCTCCATCCAGATTGGGATTTGAACCTGGATCCCCTGAGATGTACGTGCTACCCACTACACCACCGTGCTGCTCTGTATTTTATAACGTTGGTTATTTACCTGGTAAAACGTTCCTATTTCTTTTCTATTCGAGGTGAAGGTCAGGAACCCAGTCGCCATGTCAACCAGACATCCAATCTCCAGCCCACTGCCACTGTGTTTATGGGAGACACTTCCACTGTCTGCAGCACACACCATGTAGCAGCAGCTGCACCTAACACTGGGGCAAACACACACACACACACACACACACACACACACACACACGGTCAGTTCGCAGGACATAAAGTCCATTTGTGGTCCTTAAAGATACACACATCTGTATTCACCGACCTCTCGAGGACTTTGCCCCATTCATCTCCTAGTGTTACAGTTACATCACACACTCTGTCCGGGCTGAAGCTGGGTTGATGGAGATGAAAGTTTGATGTGACCCACCCGACCCAGACACCGGACGGATCCTGACCGTGTGGGATTTTGATGGAGTAGTAGTACTGTGAAGGAAGCAGGGAATGGAGAGAAGGTTCTGTGGTGGGTTCATAAACATCTAACATTAGAGAGCATTGTTGACTGTTTACCTTTGTGCACAGGGAACGTGGACTTTCATCCCTTTCAGTTGCAAGAACCTCCTCTAGCAGCCTGGCTGAAGATCCACTAGGATTCAGTTCGGGTTTCTTTTTCAGGAGAAACCTAAAAATGCCCAACGTCACAAGAACCAATTTTTTTAAATGGCTTCCATATCATAAAACTTTGTATGAATTTCCTTGTGTTTCTCAGCATCATTCTTCTACAGTATGGTGTGCCACAAGTGTACACTGTAGGCCCGATCACATTATGATTTTTAAAGTAGAACATGGCAAGATGTGTGGCACGGTGGCATAGCGGTTAGCACGTTCGCCTTTCAGCGTTGAGGGTTCAGGTTTGAATCCAGATCAGTGTGTTCCTGTGTGTGTGTGTGTGTGTGTGTGTTTGTGTGTGTGTGTCTGAGTTAGTCTGCACCCTCTGATGGATTAGCGCCCTCTCCTGGGTGTATATCTGCCCAGCACCCAAAATGTTCTCCCCTAAATGGGCATGGAGAACCCCCCCCCCACCACCACCACAGAGGATTAAGCTAAAGATAATGAGATAAGATGCGAACAAGGCAAGAAACCTAAACATGATGACATCATCTGCCTGTGTATGATGTAATGAAGTTTTGAAACCAGTTTCTTGTTGTTGATGATGATGATGATGAACTGACCGTTGTTTGAGTCTGGAACGTTTCTCCTGGGTGTGGTCCTTATGTCCATTCAGTTCATCTCTGCTGCCCGTGTGTCTGTGGGCTGTCTTCATCAGCATTTCAAAATCAGAGTCCCCCTCTCCCTCATCCGGCTCTCTTGATTGACATGGCAGAACACTGCTGGGACGGGCCACGCCCTCTAGGGGTTTGGAAAATACCTGCGCACACTTTATAGGCAGACTCAGACGATAGAACCCAACACTCTCTTGGACGCCTAACGACTTCTTGGAAACCTTCAGCACCGGTGGATGGTCAGCGGTCCCATCGATACGGCTGATCTATAACAGAACATTAATATCATAACAACGTTAATAACATAAAATAATATAAGAAATAACATTCTACATTAAATACGAACGGATGGAAATAATAATATAATATAATATATATTTAAGCGGCACGGTGGCTTAGTGGTTAGCACGTTCGCCTCTCAGCACTAGGGATTCCCGGTTCGAATCCCCATCTGGGTGGAGTTTCCATGTTCTCCCCGTGTCCACGTGGGTTTCCTCCGGTTCTCCGGTTTTCCTCCCACAGTCCAAAAACATGGATCAATGTCAATTGAGTTCTCCAAATTGCCCCCTATACAGAGTGTATCTGTGTGTGTGAGTGTGTGCCCAGCGATAGGATTGGCACCCTGTCCTGGGTGTATCTGCCCAGCGCCCGAAACGTTCTCCCCTGGATGGGCATGGGGAACCCCCCCGCGACCCCTAATAGAGGATAAAGCGGAGATAATGATAATGAATGAATTATATATATTATAATAAATCTAAAAATAGGCCGGGCACGGTGGCTTAGTGGTTAGCACGTTCGCCTCTCAGCGCTAGGGATTCCCCGGTTTCCGAAATCCCCATCTCTGGGTGGAGTGTTCTCTCCCCGTGTCCCAGGTTTCTCACGGTTTGTCCTCCCACGCCAAACATGATCATGGCAATTGCTCCTTGTCCTATAGTGTGTCTGTCCGTGTGAAGTGTGTGCCCAGTGATAGATTGGCGCCCTGTCCCCTGGGTGTATCTGCCCAGCGAAACGTTCTCCCCTGGATGGGCATGGGGAACCCCACCGCGACCCTAATAGAGGATAAAGCGGGAGATAATGTATGTATGTATGTATGTATTATAATAAATCGTGTCTCCTCACCTGTAATTGGGGATGGTCTTTCATGATGGGTATGAACAGGGGCTGCCTCTGGCTCATCCACAGAGGTGGCGCTCTACTCATGTTGAAAGCAAAAGGCTGGTAACCTTCTTGGAATCCACAAGAGTTAAAGAATTTCAAAGAGTCGAGCCGTCGGCCTAAATTCACTCTCCCCAGCTGATTTTCACCCAAACTGCACACTGGTACAAAACCTGAGACGCAACAGATCAAACAATATCAAATGGTTTATTAGAAAACAGGTAGTTCCGGTCCTTAAATCTGATTGGCTGAGCTGTTTGTCCAGCACACACCCTGAGGGCTTCACGTTCGTATGTAATAATGTACCAGAAATGGAAATACAGATGAATATAAAGAACAAGCCGATTCCTGATGAACCCTAAACCTGCTGCGACTGTCGTTTAGAAACTGTGCTCTGTAATTTGACCACTAGATGGCATTTTATTGATTGGTAGACAAACATTTATCTTGTTACTCAGTGATCAACGTTTACTTTAAAAAACGGATAAGATCATGTTGTGTAAAACCAGATTATTAACAATTTTGTTTTCAATTAACAAATTCATTCATGGCGGCACGGTGGCTTAGTGGTTAGCATGTTCGCCTCTCAGCGCTAGGGATTCCCGGTTCGAATCCCCATCTGGGTGGAGTTTTCCATGTTCTCCCCGGTCGCGTGGGTTTCCTCCGGTTCTCCGGGTTTCCTCCCACAGTCCAAAAACATGGATCAAGTCAATTGAATTCCCCGAAAATTGCCCCATATAGAAGTGTGCGTCTGTGTGAGTGATGTGTGGCCAGCGATAGAGGGCACTGGCGGTGAATCCCTGTCCTGGGTGTATGCTGCCCAGCGCCCGAGACATTCTCCCCTGGATGGGCATGGGGAACCCCACCGTGACCCTAATAGAGGATAAAGCGGGAGATAATGAATGAATGCAATTTGGAGAACTCAATTGACTTGATCCATGTTTTTGGACAGTGGGAGGAAACCGGAGAACCCGGAGGAAACCAATGCGGACACGGGGAGAACATGGAAACTCCACCCAGATGGGGATTCGAACCGGGAATCCCTAGTGCTGAGAGGAGAACGTGCTAACCACTAAGCCACCGTGCCGCCGATAATTGACAAATTAATAAATCAAATCTTTTATTATTATAGTGTGTTTGTAACTGTTTTATTAAACTAGTACGGTGCGAGAGTGTTCACGTCAGGCCTTCAGACATCTCCTCTTTCCTGTGATTTATTCGCAGTAACGCACGCGTCCCTCACGTTGTATTGTTTTAAATATTTGAGGTGTGAACAGAAACTTCGGTGGGGAGTAGCTAACTCTCTGGGGGGGGGGGGGGTAGCTCAGTGATAAGGGTTTTGGGTTATCTGAAGGTTGTGGGTTCAAATCCGAGGTCCACTAAAGTTACCGATGTGCATCTAGGGGGCTGGATCATGACTGACACCGTTTTCTGACCCCAATCAGAACACAAGGATACCTGTCAGTCGCTTTGGAATAAAATGAGGTCATGTCTGCTACATGACCTCGTGTACCTCGATGGAAAGGCACACAAGTTTGAGAACGAGCGAGACTTGGTGTGTGGTGGGTGTGGCTTTATGGGTCACATGACCATCGCTTGAACCCATTGAATTCAAAAACGTAAAATTTTGCTCCAAATTGAAAACTAAGGTTATGAACGTAACTTAGTAACTTAGTTTAGAAAAAAAAACTACGTGGGGTTTTCCCCATGCCCATCCATGGGGAGAACGTGGGCGCATGGCGATAGACCCAGGACAGGGCGCCAATCCATCGCTGGGTAACACGGTGCACACACTCTATATGGGGGAATTTTCGAGAACTCAATTAACTTGATCCATGTTTTTTTTGCACTGTGGGAGGAAACGCAGGAGAACCCGTCAGGAAACCCAGATGCGGAAGACGGGGAGAAATAGAAGACTCATTTTAACCCAGATGGGATTCGAACCGGCACTCCCTAGCGCTTAGTGGTCAGCGAACGTACTAACGCCTACAGCCACCCCAAGGGATTCACAAACGTAAAACTTTTGCCCATTTGAAAACTGGAGGTTTATGAACGTAACGTAAAAAAACTACGTGAGCCAAAAATGTGTGTCATCGACATCAAAGCGCCGGTGCACGGTGTGTAGCTCAGCATGGCGGGAAAGCATGGCTCAATAGTCAATTGAGTTCTCCTCTAATCCTGCACCTGCTAAAGGCATGGAGCATCAGGATTTGCAGATGTCGCAGAGATTCAGACGTGTGACGGGAACTCTGAAGGCGAAGCCAAATAAAGACTCATAACATTTATCTTCCCAGCACCCCAGGAGAGGCGGCACCCCTGGATGGACTTAGTGGTCAGGCACGTTCCGCCTCTCAGCGCTAGGGATTCCCAGTTTCGAATTCCCCATCTGGGTGGAAGTTTCCATGTTCTCCCCGTGTCCGCGTGGGTTTCCTCCGGGTTCTCCGGTTTCCTCCCACAGTCCAAAAACATGGATCAAGTCAATTGAGTTCTCCAAATTGCCCCATGTAGAGTGTGTGTGTGTGAGTGAGTGTGTGCCCAGCGATAGATTGGCGCCCTGTCCTGGGTGTATCTGCCCAGCGCCCGAAACGTTCTCCCCTGGATGGCTTAGTGGTCAGCACGTCCGCCTCTCAACGCTAGGGATTCCTGGTTTGAATCCCAATCTGGGTGGAGTTTCCATGTTCTCCCTGTGTCCGCGTGGGTTTCCTCCGGGTTCTCCGGTTTCCTCCCACAGTCCAAAAACATGGATCAAGTCAATTGAGTTCTCCAAATTGCCCCATATAGAGTGTGTTTGTGTGAGTGAGTGTGTGCCCAGTGATAGATTGGCGCCCTGTCCTGGGTCTATCTGCCACAGAACATCCACAAGTTTGATCTGGAGTTTAAAAACTGATGAGTCATGTCGTTTTAGGAATTGTTTCTCAAACCTCTCACCACGTGTCGAACTGAAGCCTTTGGAGGCGATCTCCAAACCACGGCTGTTCAGCTGCAGCACGCCGTTAAGCGTTACCATCATCGAGCTCTGTGTTAAATCCAACAAACAGCCAATCACATCCCCCTCACGCCAAGTACGGCCCAATGGAACAGCGCCACCATGCCACCACAAACCCTATAAACAAGATTTAAAGAAACATGAGGTGAACTTGTGATAAGTTACAAATCACCATACACCCAAATTTACTGTCCTGCATTTAAATGATAAACAAGAATGTTCCTCAGAGGGAACATTATTGTCCTTATTGTTCTCTGGGTTCTCCAGTTTCCTGGATTTAAGGTAACCTGGCTGCTCTGTATTGTACCTGTATAGTGTGTGTGTCTGTGAGTGAGTGTGTGTGCCCAGCGATGGATTGGTGTGCTGTCCTGGGTATATTTTTTACCCCCCCCCCTCCAAAATCCTAGTAGAGGATTAAGCGGAAGGTAATGAATAGATGGATGGATGTTCCTTTAAACCCAAAATGTTTTGGTTCTTCTACCTTCCACATGGTTGAGCAAACTGCTCCCGGTTGCAAGATGTGGAGCACATGACCACTAGATTGGGGGGGGTGAACCCAGGTGTTTCTTGGGGTACCTGCATCAGCTTGTGACAGGTGGTGTGGTACACAGTGGTTGGGGTGTAAGACTATCAGGTTTGAGGTTCAAATCCCAGGTCTACTGATGTTACCATTGAGCAATTGAGGAACCTACCATTGGGGAACCTCGAGCGAGAACTTTAAAGCCCATTGCTTCATGGGGGCTGCATCAAATTCAGTAAACTATCCCATAATTAAGGTCTTCTATAAAGCTTAAATCAGTATATATATTGTATATATATAAATATAATCAATTATTGTATTATAAACACAGTACCTTCGATCCATCGAACACAAAGGCCTCCTCATCTGAGCCCAACTCCACATGAGGTTCACATCCGGGACGCGCCCACCCGACCCTCATGTCTCCATCTGTTACCGCCTCAAACTCAAAGTACCATTTCCCTTCACGCACAGCAAAGGTGTTCTCCACGCGGAAAATGCGGAACGTTCCTTTGCTTGTTGGTTTTTCTTCAGAGCCCAAAGCTACAAGAAACATGAATAAATAAGCCACACCCACACTATTGGGCAATTTAGACAGAGGCATTTAGGAGCAGGTGAAGTAACGCACAGTGTAGCTTCTCTGCAGGTTCTACGTCATATCCGAGAGCAAGCAGAGTACCGAGTGCATCCCTCGCTGAAGCTTTCCCACAGCATCTGCTCCTCTCCTCCAGCAGAGAGAATAGAACCAGCTCAGGACTTCTCTTGGCTTTAACATCCTGAAAGATTGAATTATATTTCTATAAATCAGAATTAATTATTTTAATCAAGTGCACAGCGTGTTCCTGGTTCGAATCCCAATCTGGGTGGAGTTTCCATGTTCTCCCGTGTCCGCGTGGGTTTCCTCCGGGTTCTCCGGGTTCCTCCCACAGTCCAAAAACATGGATCAAGGTCAATAGAATTCTCCAAATTGCCCCATATAGAGTGTGTTTGGGTGAGTGAGTGTGTGCCTAGTGATAGATTGGCACCCTGTCCTCGGTGTATCCGCCCAGCGCCCGAAACGTTCTCCTCTGGATGGGCATGGGGAACCCCTGCGCGACCCTAATAGAGGATAAAGCAGAAGATAATGGATGGAAGAGCACAGCATGTGTAATTAGTACTTCTTGATGACTGCCTTTTTAAATGTTTGTATTTTGAAACATTATGTGTGTGTGTTTGTGTGTGTGTGTGGTGTGTGTGTGTGTGTGTTATTAATGGCAGGAACAATTAAGTTAATTAATCTTCAGTCGTAGTGGGTAGCACATCCAGGTTGCACGTGGCTGCTCTAAATTGCCCCTATCTAAATAATCCCTATATATTGTGTGAGTGTCTGTGTGAGTGTAGCCAGAAATAGATTGGCGCCCTGTCCTGGGTGTATCTGCCCAGTGCCCAAAATGTTCTTGTCTGAATGGGCATGGGAACCCAACAGGATTAAGCTGAAGTCCTACGAGACAATAATAACCATTAACAATTTTTTTAAAAATAAACTCATGAATAAACGAATGAGGAAAGGTCACCAGCTGTGTTGCGTAGCTCCAGCCCTGTCTGATCCGATCTCTCGCCCAGATGTTGTGGTCATTCTCAGCCAGAGCTTCCACTAGAGCTTCCTGAGCAGCGGTGAGTGCAACATCAGACTGGTCCACCGGGGCAGGTCTGTATCCGCTGTGCAGCTCATACCTCCACACGTTCAACATGAGGACAGTTTAGGTTTTATTCATCACACATCACGTTCCGTACAGGTTCTACACCTTAATGCCCCTATGGTGGTGTAATGGTCGTACAGTATGGAAAACATGGAGGGTAAGTAATCAGAGTTAGGACTAAATCATTGTGCAGGACCTTCCTGATGAGAACCATTTATTATTAAAAAGTCAAATGTTAAGGTTCGACGTTTCAGACTTACTTGCTTGAGAGCCGAACATATTTGACTCTGGTCTCGGCGTGGTCATTAGACGGTCCGATGTGAGCCCCGAGTGCAAGGATAGTCCTTAAAACATCGTGGTATAAAAAAGTATAAAATATGATATTGTTATAGACATTCGATGTCGTGCATCATTCTTTGCTCCATGTGGCATAACCACACCTCATCTCTAATGACCAAGACCGATTATTTGGGTGGGGGATCATCTTCAGCACTGCAGTGACACTGTTGTGTTCACGTGTGAGGATCATTAGGGTTGATGTGTGTAATTTCAAACTCCAGCAGCACTGCAGTGGGACCCACTCGTGCCAACACTTTACACACATTAACACACGCTTAATCTCAACATCCAGAAACATTTGGTGAGAAAGAGCCTGATGTACCTGAGAGTGTGTTCAGCAGCCTGGAGGTCACTGTGTCTCTCTTGTTCTGGAAGTTTGGAAAACTCCACCATTCCCGGATGAATTTTCTTCCCGTCGTCTCTCACCTGCGACAGACATGCTGTTTATTATATTTGTATATTTATAAGTCATTTAGCAGATACTTCTATTCAAAGCGACTCACAAAGACCTCAACTTGATGGTTGGGGTCAGAACACAGGGTCGGTTAAGGGCCTTGCTCAAGGACCCACATTAGTATCTTCAGTAAACCTGGGATTTGAACCCATAACCTTTAGACTGATAGCCCAACATCCTAAGCATCACCGGGCTCATTCTCACTCACACCCATACACCATATAAGGGCAATTTTATAGCCAATTTACCTTAAATCCATGTTTTGCATCCAGAGACAGGGAGAACATGGAAAGTCCTACCAGATCAGGATTCGAACCTGGATTCCCAGCGCTGAGAGGTGCTAACCACTAAGCCACCCTGCGGCCCGTGTGAAGGTCAGATCATGTAAATGTGACTCATAGCTGGACATGTTTACACTTACAGCGCCGTAGGTCCAACCCTGCTCAGTCTTATCCAGCAGCCAAAGCTCATGCAGATTCTCAGCTAGTTTCTCTCGGATCAACTCCAGCTGTGGAGGAAGAACCACCTGAAGAGAGGGAATCCAAAAATACAATCCATAAAACCATAGAACCACTCAGAGATACAGAGAACCATTCACATTACAGCAGGTCATTTTATCCAAAGCCACTTAGAAGTATCCCAACATGATGGTTGGGGTCTGATTTCGGCAGCCATGATACAGATACCCTGGGGCAATGAGGGTTAAGGGCCTTGCTCAAGAACCCATATTGGTAACTTCAGAAGGGATTTCAACCCAAAACCTTTAGATTGACCCAACACTTCATTGAGCTACCACCCTAATATATAATTCATAGAACCAAACAACCATTCATATACACATATATATCCAGACACCTACCATTGCTGAAGTGCCATTGGGCAAGGCCCCTACCCCTGAATGTTTTACTGCATGGATGGGTTAAATGTGGAGGACACACTCCATAATATTTTATGAAAAAATGACCTGACTAGTGTCCACTGGTGTTGGGATGAAGATCAGCTCACTGGTGGACACAGTGGGGCCTAAAAGGTCCTCTAGACCATCTTCACGACCTCGTATGACCTCACACAGCTCCAGCTGACAGCATCCCCCAGGAAGCAGTGCTTGGATGCAGGGTGAGAACCCCGGAGGAGGCAGGAACTTAAAGTCGCCCTCACTGCCTCCGAACAGGAAACGGACTCTACAGCAGAAGGTCAAATAGAGAATAACCCTCATCTCCTTTGAAGGGTTTTATTTGTTGGTTATGAATGAAAATCTGAACGGAACCTGACTCCAGCTGAAAAGCTGACCGCAGGAACCATCAGTCCACCGGATCCAAAGTTCTCCAGCATGCCCTGCACGGGCTGCCCGTTGACCCGGAAGGAAATACACAGAGCGCTGAGATCAAGGCAACAGCTGATGACATCATGCTCTCTCAGCAGATGCTGATTGGGTGAGCTGACCCTGTAAGCAAGGCCACCTGTATTGGAAACAACCAATCAGAAACAAGAATGGATTAATGATTCAGTTTAATCAGACTTCAGATTTATTGATATAACCGTAAATAAAGATCCGAAAGATCCGAAAGTGGCAGCATTATTATATTGTCAGAAGTTTGGACACGCCCCCTTTTTGCTCCACTTATTGTCCATGTTCTCTGTTGAGTTGAGAATAGAGAACAGAGAACCAACAGGGGACTAACAAAAACAAAGAACACAGGTGGACTTCAGTCTGTAATTATAAAACTACAATGTCCATCTATATGATAAGTGGAGGAAATATAGAATGGAGCAAGAAAGGGGCGTGTCCAATTGTTTAGGGCAAATGATTCAATCAACCAATCATATGACAGCAGTGCAATGTCTAATACACTGAGTGATGAGCAGGTAATGTAATGCCATCATAGTAAATAAGTGAAAAATGTAATCTCAGTTATTTTGACTGTGGCATGATTGTTGGTACCAGACGGGCTGACTGAATCGTTTTTTTAAAATTCTGATTCACTGTAGAATTTTCTCAGCATTGTGCAATAAAACAAAAACCACCGAGTGAGAGGCAGGGTTCTGCTGAAGGTGTGGATGAGAACGTTTAAATGGTTCAGGTTTAAAAGGCTGCAGTTAAGAATGAACCTGTCAAACCCACAGGCTGACTCAGCAATACCGATTATTCAATGTTCCAATGCCCAAATTCGGTCGGTCTCACCTGTCCACAAGTGCAGTCCATCGAATCCATATGAACTGAGGTCCTCTCCCACTCCTCTTAACCCCCACCGCTGACCTTGGCTTAGAGATGGGGTGTAACTGGTACAGGCCCAGCCCACCCTCAGGTGAGTGGGTTCGGCTGTTACAAAAGGCTCGGACCTCTCCACCACCACCTCATAGTACCACCTCCGGTATTGGGCGGAGTCATCGCCCATGTAAAGGTAGATATTTGGGTGAATGCTACAAAACAATTATAACATATTGGATGCAAATATATAATATATAGATTTTGTAGCGGCACGGTGGTTTAGTGGTTAGCACGTTCGCCTCTCAGCGCTTCCCGGTTCGATCCTATATTTCTCCCGGGTCTGTGGTGGGGTTCTCCCATTTCCCATCCAGGGGAGAATTGTCTCAGGCGCTGGTGTGTATGTGTGAGTGAGTCCCCCAGCGATGGATTGGACCCTGTCCTGGGGTCTATCCATCGCTGAATTATAAACATATTGGATGCAATAATGAATAATGAATAGATTTTGTGTTCATGTATATTCAGGACAGAATACACGACTATTTCCAAAGAATGATTCAGACAGAAGAATTTGGTATTTTCCACATCACAATTTCTATAGAATGTAAAAGAAAACCCGGATACCCAATAACAAAATCATGCAGGCATTGGGAGGACATGGAGAGGACATGGAGAGGACATGGGGGGGGGGGAGCATTGGGAGGACACTAAATCTGCCTGAGGTATGGCACTGCTGACAACGGCAAACTGAACTGAGCTAAAGGTGGCTGTTAATACGTAAACATTAAAATGTTATATATGTGGCAGACACGTGGTCCGGCTACCTGTACAGAAGCAGCCAAAAGTTTGGACACACCCACCTTTTCTACTTCTTGCCCATGTTCTCAGTTCCACTTCCTGTACAGATGGACTTTGTAGTTCTACAATTCCAGACTTTAGTCCATCTGTTTGTGTTCTACAGTACATACTGTGTACGTCCCCTTTACTCTGTTCTCTAATGGTCAGAACCCCAATAGTACACCACAGAGCAGGGATTATTTGGTGGGTCCATTATTCCTATCCCAGCAGTGTCACTGAGGTGGAGAACTGAAACTCCAGCAGCACTGCTGCACTAAAACCCCCTCACCACATCAGTGTCACTGCAGAACTGACAATAAACAATCCACCACCCAAATGATACCCGTTCTGTGATGCTCCTGACCAACAGAGAACAGAGAACCAACAGGAGACTAACCAACACAAAGAACACAGATGGACTACAATCTGTAATTGTAAAACTACAAAGTCCATCTATATGGTAAGTGGAGGACATAGATGATATTGCAGGAAGTGGGCGTTTCCAAACTTTTGAAATCCTGTGGTTTACCTGGTGACCTGGTTGATCAGCTGACTCTGCAGTAGCAGATCCCTCTCTGGCAGCAGTGTGTCGCAGATCAGGTGCTGATTCGAGCGCACTGCTGTTCCATGGCACACACACAGTGAACACAACACCTCCAGGATCTGGACACACACACACACACACGAGTGTTACCTGAACCATCACTCAGATGTACAATTCAGAGAACGTTGCAGTACCTTGTGGTTGCGTCCATGTTTGTCTAAGAGGGCGATGATGGCGCGGATCTGTCCCTCTTTAATGAAGTTTAATGCTTCTGGACTTCCCAGCAGCACACAGTGCAGCACCTCCAGGATTCCTGCACCCCAAACACAGAAAGTGCAAATGACATCCATACTGTAGTACGTATACTGTGTAGCAGCATTAGTAGTTATAGTGGTACTAACAGTAGTACAAATACCTGTTGTAAAAAAATAATAATAATAAAAAAGGGGGGGGGGGCAGCATCAAATAACAATCAGGTTTGATGAATTTACAATGTAGATGGGTTTTCTGCATAACTTCTGACTTGTAATGTTGTAATGTTCTCATTTGTAAGTCGCTTTGGATAAAAGCATCTGCTAAATGACCAAATGTAAATATAAATGTAAATGTAGTCTTTTTTAAACCAGTAACAGTACCACAGTTTACTATGTGGTCAGAATATTAGTAAACTGTTGCACATGCCAAACATCAGATACACAATCTCACACGCAGCTGATTTCATTAGGAGTTGTTATACTGGGGAGGTCATGGGCTTGTGGTAAAGGAACCAGCCTTGTGACCTGAAGGTCTCCGGTTCGTTTCCCGGTCCCACCAAGAACTACGGCTGAAGTGCCCTTGGGCAAGGCATCTGACCCCAATCGCTCCCCGGGTGCCGTATTCAAGGCTGCCCACCGCTCCGGGCACGTGTACTCACCTCACCTGTGTGTGTGTGTGTGTGTGTGTGTGTGTGTGTGTGTTTCACTGCACGGATGGGTTAAGTGTGGAGGACAAATTCCTCTGTTTGTACGCACAGTAGGCAAAAGAAATCACTTTACTTCATCACTTATAGTAGAAGCAGTGAATTTCCTCCCACAGTCCAAAAACATGGATCAAGTCAATTGAATTCTCCAAATTGCCCCATATAGAGTGTGTTTGTTTGAGTGAGTGTGTGCCCAGCGTTGCATTGGCGTCCTGTCCTGGGTGTGTCTGCCCAGCGCCCAAAATGTTCTCCCCTGGATGGGCATGGGGAACCCCACCACGACCCTAATATAGGATAAAGTGGAAGATAATGGATGGATGGACAACACACACCAGTGGAGGCCTCGGGTCTCTCCAGTCTGCTGATTAACCAGTCCAGAGAGCTGGAGAACTGAGCGCAGTTGTTCTCATGGCCTCGAATCAGAGCAGCTGTGGAGACAAAGTGAAAAAGGTTTTTATTTTAGATCATTTTAGTTTAAATTTAACTTACTAAACCAACCGTCCAGTTTGTAAACATCTGAGAACATTCTTTGCACACATGCACTTTATGTTGGTTGTGTAGTGGCTGTTCTGTGTAGCACCTTGTTCTTAGAGAACGCCGTCTCATTCCACATATACTGTACAGTACTTTATATTGTTGGATACTCGATACTTGAATACTTGGATTTTCCAAATTTAGATTTAGAATTAATAATATATTTTTAGGCGGCACGGTGGCTTAGTGGTTAGCATGTTTGCCTCTCAGCGCTAGGGATTCCCGGTTCGAATCCCCATCTGGGTGGAGTTTCCATGTTCTCCCCTCCGGGTTCTCCGGTTTCCTCCCACAGTCCAAAAACATGGATCAAGTCAATTGAGTTCTCCAAATTGCCCCATATAGAGTGTGTCTGTGTAAGTGAGTGTGTGCCCAGCGAAAGATTGGCGCCCTGTCCTGGGTCTATCTGCCCAGTGCCTGAAACGTTCTCCCCTGGATGGGCATGGGGAACCCCATCGCGACCCTAATAGAGGATAAAGCGGAAGATAATGGATGGATGAATGAATATATTTTTAGGCAGCATGGTGGCTTAGTGGTTTAGCACGTTCTCCTCTCAGCACTAGGGATTCCCGGTTCGAATCCCCATCTGGGTGGAGTTTCCATGTTCTCCCCGTGTCTGCGTGGGTTTCCTCCGGGTTCTCCGGTTTCCTCCCACAGTCCAAAAATATGGATCAAGTCAATTGAGTTCTCCAAATTGCCCCATATAGAGTGTGTCTGTGTGAGTGAGTGTGTGCCCAGTGATAGATTGGCGCCCTGTCCTGGGTGTATCTGCCCAGCACCCGAGACGTTCTCTCCTGGATGGGCATGGGGAACCCCACCGCGACCCTAATATATGATAAAGCGGAAGATAATGAATGAATGAATGAATTAATTAATTAATTAATTAATTTTTACCCAGAAGCTCATAAAGAGATGTAAGAATGGCTTTCCAGGAACCTGCAACCTCCATCCCAGCAGCTTCAGCGAAATGGACCTCATTGTTATACAGATGCAGATGATCAATGCAGTCTAAGACCAAAGTAATCACACCCTGAGGAGGTAGAGAATCATATGATGTGTTTTTATGCGTTCAGTGGGCGTGTCCAAACGTCTGATTGGTTCACAGGGTGTACATGTAGTTACCTCTTCCTGAAACATTGCTTGTCTGTTTCTCAAAGCATGGATCTTGCGATGTCTGTTGTCGTGGCCCTGAGCCTCCTCACGCAGGAGGAAGCAAGAGATTAGATCCTGCAGACTGGAAAGCATCGTTTGTATCAGGAGATCCATGGAGTTCACGGTGATTCCTGAGCTGAGCTCATCCAGTTCCCTGATTAATATGAGGAAGGTTCATGGGGTCAGCAGGAAGCCATAAATACAACGCCACAGCACCCCTAGTGGACAAAATGCTTGCCATCACAGTTGTTTAATCTGGTTTGTACAGTTTCCACATTCATTTGTAACGGCGTTGCAGTGACATTATTCCCTTCACCGTCCCGAATCACCAGCAAACATACTAATGTTACATCAACCTCAACCCAAACTCAGATTTCTCATTATCCTCCTCTACATGGGGTTCTCTATTCTCATCCAGAGGAGAACGTTGGGGCAATGGGCTGGGTGCCATTACACAGGGTTAAATATTCATTCATTATCTTCCGCTTTATCCTCTATTAGGGTCGCGTGGGGTTCCCCATGCCCATCCAGGGGAGAACGTTTCGGGTGCTGGGCAGATAGACCCACGACGCCAATCTATCACTGGGCACACACTCACTCACACACACAGACACACTCTATATGGGGCAATTTGGAGAACTCAATTGTTTGGTCTGTGGGAGGAAACCGGAAAGTAGGGGTTATTTAGATAGGGGCAATTTAGAGCAGCCACGTGCAACACACACACACACACACACACACACACACACACACACACACACACACACACACACAGAATGTTTCAAAATACAAACATTTAAAAAGGCAGTCATCAAGAAGTACTAATTGCACACGCTGTGCACTTCCATCCATTATCTTCCGCTTTATCCTCTATTAGGGTCGCGGGGGGGGGGGGGTCCCCATTCCCATCCAGGGGAGAACGTTTCGGGCGCAGGGCAGATACACCCAGGACAGGGCGCCAATCCATCGCTGGGCACACACTCACTCACACAGACACACTCTATATGGGGCAATTTGGAGAACTCAATTGACTTGATCCATGTTTTTGGACTGTGGGAGGAAACCAGAGAACCCGGAGGAAACCCACGCAGACACAAGGAGGACATGGAAACTCCACCCAGATGGGGATTCGAACCGGGAATCCCTAGTGCTGAGAGAAGAACGTGCTAACCACTAAGCCACCGTGCCGCCTAAATTAGATAGGGGCAATTTGGAGCAGTCGATTTACCTTGAACCCATGGTTTTGGACTGTGGGTGGAAACCATGGAACCCAGCAAAAGCTCACACTAACACAGGGAGAACATGGAGTCAAATCAGGAGTCAAATCTGGAGCTGTGAGCTGAGAGGAGAACATGCTAAACCACTAAGCACAACACTGTAATTTAGTGATAAAGTGGCAAAGTGATCGATTTACCCTCCTGTACTTACACACACACACACACACACACACACACACACACACACACACACACACACACACACACACACACGTCTGTGTTGAACCTTATAAACCGTGTGAAGAGATGTGTGGAGCTGTGGATCAGTTCAGCAGACCGGCGTTCCTCCGGCTGACAGCGAGACAGCGTTAAGCCGTCGTCCATATGACCTTCTGAATGAAGGATCGCCTGAAAGACATCGGAACACCACGAGTAGAACCTTTAACCTCAGCGTCCCCGCGAGAACATCACACACTGTGTTCACTGTGGACCTGCTTATGCTGCTTCGTCTCCATCTTCCTCTCCGTGTTACTGATCTGGTATGTGAGCCACAGGCCGCTGTCTGTATGCTGCACGGAACATGTGGAGTCACCATATTTGATCTCCGGAGTTCCCATTCCTTCTTTTTTCCGGAGGCTGTTTGCAAATTCCAGAACAGTGTCCTGTCAACATGTACAGACTTGATGTGAAGAACAGGAGGAAGCTCCTATAGATCATAAGCACGGTTCTTTTCATTACCATGAATTTCTAATCACTTCTTTTCCCCCAGCCCGGTGGCAGGGTTTTGCAGAAGGTGATGGAATGCTGTAGGGATGAGCCCAATAAGTGTTTCGGTTAGTGGGTTTTGGATCCATGTTTTTGGACTGGGGGAGGAAACCGGAGAACCCGGAGGAAACCCACGCGGATACGGGGAGAACATGGAAACTCCACCCAGATGGGGATTCGAACCGGGAATCCCTAGTGCTGAGAGGAGAACGTGCTAACCACTAAGACCACCGTGCCGCCCTCAGGGTTAATTAGATAGGGGCAATTTGGAGCAGTCAATGATGTAATGGTGTAGGGATGAGCCCAATTAGTGTTTCAGTTAGTGTGTTTTGGATCCATGTTTTTGGACTGGGGGAGGAAACCGGAGAACCCGGAGGAAACCCACATGGACACGGGGAGAACATGGAAACTCCACCCAGATGGGGATTCGAACCGGGAATCCCTAGTGCTGAGAGGAGAACGTGCTAACCTCTAAGCCACCATGCCGCCCTCAGGGTTAATTAGATAGGGGCAATTTGGAGCAGTCAACGATGGAATGGTGTAGGGATCAGCCCAATTAGTGTTTCGGTTAGTGTGTTTTGGATCCATGTTTTTGAAGAACCCGGAGAACCCGGAGGAAACCCACGCGGACACGGGGAGAACATGGAAACTCCACCCAGATGGGGATTCGAACCGGGAATCCCTAGTGCTGAGAGGAGAACGTGCTAACCACTAAGACACCATGCCGCCCTCAGGGTTAATTAGATAGGGGCAATTTGGAGCAGTCAATGATGGAATGGAGTAGGGATGAGCCCAATTAGTGTTTCGGTTAGTGGTTTAGTGTTAACCTCATGGGGGCGTTGTCTTAGGGGCAGCTGTAAGCAACCAGCCTTGTGACCTGAAGGTCCCCGGTTTGATTCCCGGTCCCACCAAGACGCCACGTACAAGGGCTGCCCACGACTCTGGCACGTGTTCTCACTTCACTGTGTGTGTGTGTGTGTGTGTGTGTGTGTTTGGGGTTAAATGTGAAGGACACATTCCTCTGTGTGTAGGTAGTAGGGCTGTATTCATCTAAGGATTTTCATAGTCGAATCTGATTCGTCAGATTTTCCCTATAGTCGACTGATAGTCGAATCAGTTAAAATTTCACCACAAGATGGCGCTAAGGGCGTATTTTTTTATATTTTACTTGTTTTTCTAATAAAAGAAAACCTTTTTTTTGTTTTTCTTTTTTTTCTCTAGAAATTAGGATGATTTTATTTGACAAAAGGCTATATATATAACGAAAACAAAGACATTTCATGTAAAAACTAATGCTTAGCAGCAGCCATGGGCGCCCCCATGTGGTCAAAATAGTACATTCGACTATGAGGTTCATAGTCAACTACGGTTCTCCGAATCAAATCGTCGAATCAGCGAATATTGCAGCTCACCCCTAGTAGGTAGAGTAGGGTAAATGGACCCCTTTATGCGTTGCTGGGACGTTCCTGTCAGTAGCACGGCCTGATTAGTTTGTTACTTGTTTAGTTGCTAAATGTAATGTAAATGTAAATCCACCGTGTGGGTTGTTAGATTAGACTGTGCAATCTGAAGACCTTTGACGGTGCGAGACAGAACGCTGTAGATTTGACGTCAGCGTGTTCTTTGTCGGTCAGTTGCAGGCCTTGGTTTGGAGTCAGACTCAGGTACTTTCCTGTGGTCACATGGTACAAGCGAAAAGGCTCCCGCCACTGAACGTGACTCCCACTCCACCTGCACACAGTGGGACATGTACGGATTAGAAAAGGTTTAACGTAGAGATGGAGAACGTCATTGATATCCGTCCACGTACCTGACACGCAACATCTCCATCCTCCACAGAGAACGAGCTTGGAATGAGAAGCGGTCACTTTCAAGTGAACAGTTCTAAAAACAACGTCGAAATGGACAACAGACAGAAGCTGAGGATTAACAAGTGATTATTCCTGCAGAATGTTATACCAATAATCATCATCATCATCATCATCATCATCAGCTCAATATCTTCAGCTTAATCCCCTACTAGGGTCGCGGGGGGGTTCCCCATGCCCACCCAGGGGAGAACGTTTCGGGCGCTGGGCAGATACACCCAGGACAGGGCGCCAATCTATCACACTCACTCACACAAACAATTTGGAGAACTCAACGGAGAACCCGGAGGAAACCCACGCGGACACGGGGAGAACATGGACACTCCACCCAGATGGGGATTCGAACCGGGAATCCCTAGTGCTGAGAGGAGAACATGCTAACCACTAAGCCAGCCGAGAATGTTTCGGGCGCTGGGCAGATACACCCAGGACAGGGCGCCAATCTATCACTGGGCACGCACTCACTCACACAGACACACTCTATATGGTTAAATTTGGAGAACTCAATTGACTTGATCCATGTTTTTGGACTGTGGGAGGAAACCGGAGAACCCGGCGGAAACCCACGGAATATGCAGAATATTATACCAATAATCATCATCATCATCATCATCTCAATATTTTAAGCTTAATCCCCTACTTGGGTCGCAGGGGGGGGGTTCCCCATGCCCACCCAGGGGAGAATGTTTCGGGCGCTGGGCAGATACACCCAGGACAGGTCGCCAATCTATCGCTGGGCACACACTCACTCACACAAACACACTCTACATGGGGCAATTTGGAGAACTCAAGTGACTGTGATTCATGTTTTTGGGGGGAAGCCGGAGAACCCGGAGGAGGCCCACGCGGACACGGGGAGAACATGGAAACTCCACCCAGATGGGGATTCGAACCGGGAATCCCTAGTGCTGAGAAGTGAATGTGCTAACCACTAAGCCACCGTGCCGCCTGGAGAAATCATCATCATCAATATTAATATTTAGAGCAGGTTGGAATAACTGACCTGCGCTCAACCCCTTCATTGCCAGCGGGTGGGACGGTCAAACTCTCATCTGTGTGTCCAAGTAACAGCCGCAGAGTGTCTCCTCCCCTCAGGTGACCTGCGGAACACTGCTGTGTAATTATTTATGATCTTAAAGGTCACTTTGAATAAAATGAACATGGCGCCAACTACAAAACGCTGGTGTTCTATTCCAGTGTGAGGCTTTAAAGACATGACCTGACCTGACATGACCTTTAAAGACATGACCTGAGAGAATCTTTCTCTTTACGTTTGGTTTGTAGAGTTGTGGCGGGTGGATGTCGATTCACCTCCATCCTGAGTCGATCCGCTGGAAACTGGAGCTACACTCCAGAGAGTCTGCTGGAACGCTGCATCCACACTCACACTGGAGCAATCGTTACTGACACCAGATTCCCATGATGCATGCTGAAGAAGAAGAAGGTTTCTGTGATTAGATCTCAATTCAAATAAGAAATGGAAACCACGCTGCTGAAGAGGTTGACTGATGAAACTGAACATACCAAATATCTCTCTGAGGACACGCTGACCAAAATCAGGTCGTCTCCCACTCGGACCTTCTCACCTTCTGATCTCTGTTTAGAAGCGGGATGGACCGTCCACCAGCACGTCTCACCTGAAATCAGACCGTTCACTACACAGCCAACATTCCTACATCATGGTCATGGTTTTTATAGTTTATATTTCATTCATTCATTCATTATCTTCCGCTTTATCCTACGGTCTCTATATTTACGGTCTGGGGGGGGGGGGAGAACTCATCCAGGGGAGAACGTTTCGGGCGCTGGGCAGATACACCCAGGACAGGGTGCCAATCTATCGCTGGGCACACACTCACTCACACAGACACACTCTATATGGGGCAATATGGAGAACTCAATTGACTGGAACCATGTTTTTGGACTGTGGGAGGAAACCGGAGAACCCGAAGGAAACCCACGCGGACACGGGGAGAACATGGAAACTCCACCCAGATGGGGATTCGATCCGGGAATCCCTAGTGCTGAGAGATGGACGTGCTAAACACTAAGCCACCGTGCCGCCAAAAGATGGCCCTTTTATATAAACAGCAATACCCAAACCAACCACCGGGTTCTGATCTGCTAAAGAATTGGCAGTGCCCCCTACACTTGAGTGATGTATGGCTGTAATTTTGTGGGTACGTGACTCACAACTTGCAACCGATCATGTGACATTTGGGACTAAATGATGTCCATTCTCACCTGCAGCCTTCTCCTGGACGCCAACATCGAAGGCCAGTTTGTCGGATGTAAGACTCGATGATGTCAGGCAACTCAGAAACTAAAAGACAAAAGGAAAAAATGCTTGCTGCTTTGTTTAACAGCCAATCAAAATGCAATTGCAAAAACCGGTGCTCTGATCGGTTTACCATATCGCTGTGTGCATGTCGGAGGAGCAGGGCCTGACCATACAGAAGAGTCTGGTGGCCCACGGCTGCAGGTATCTGAAAAGAAAAAAATGGGAAGGGCTTACAATCTCACTGTAGGCTTGTTGTTAAGGAAGCCGTCTGGCAACTTGAAGGTCCCACACGGTTCGATTCCCGGTCCCATCAAGAACTATGGCTGAAGAACTATGCACCTAGCACCAATAAATAAAGTGTCTCACCCCATTGTGAGGTTCCTTCTGGTTGGATAGCATCTCCTGAAGAGCCCTGACGGACAGACAACTGTCCAGAACAAACACACACAGCGAAAGGTCTGCAGGAACATTCTGCAGGAAGTGAAACAGAGAAGGATTTTTTTTGCAACATTAGGTTAAATGCAATGAATTGGAACATCAACTGTCAGGAACTGGATTCTGTTGAGAATGTTGGTACACTTTTATTGCCCGGCGCCCAAAATGTTCTCCCCTGGACGGGCATGAGGAACGTCCTCTTGAATCTAGTACAGGATTGAGTGGAAGAAAATAAAACAGACATACAGACAGACAGAGAGACAGACAGAGAGACAGACAGACAGACAGACAGACAGACGGTTTTCACCTTGGAGTTTGACGTCAACTCAAGAAAGCAGAGTCGTCCACCAAACCCAACAGCAGCCAGACACAACTTTTGGAGAGGAACAGCTGAGCAACAGCGCAAGACCAGCTTGTCTGACTGTAGACACACACACACACACACACACACACACACACACACACACACACACACACACCATCAGTCTCATAACACTTTCTAAACAATCCTTAGTTTTAGACTGTTCATGTTATTTTAGAGTTTTTTTTTTTTTCTCACACTATAACACACTGGTCGTGTTAAACTATCTTTGCTTTACTTATTTAACCGGGAAAGGCCCCGGCCGTTACATACCACTGTATATGGACTAAAAGATAAAGCAGAAAGGATAAAATTAGACAATCAGAAAAGCTGAATACCAACACCTTACAGTCACATGCTGCCTGTGAGGGAGTCAGAGATAAGACACACACACACACACACACACACACACACACACACAGATTTAAATACATTATACAGTTCAGAAGATGTCTGACTCCTCAAACTTCTGACTGTATTTTATGTGTTTTTTATGTGTTTATTTCTCTTTTATTTTTTATGTTTTATCCTGTTGTAAAGCACTTTGTGGCCTGTGCCTATGAAAAGTGCTATATAAATAAAGTTTACTTACTTACTTACTTTATGTGTTTTATGTGTTTATGTATTTTATGTGTTTTATGTGTTTTATGTGTTTATGTGATTATGTGCTGTATTTCTGTATGTCTGTCTTTTCCTCAGTGTATCCCTTTTGGTTGGAGATATAAAGCTGAGAGTAAAAGGTTATCACAGCCTCCACTCTGGATAAAAAAGATGAAAATAGACTTTGGTCAGTCTGACTCTACTGTACTACAGTTCTGTACTGCGGTTCTGTACTACAGATCTTTACTGCGGATCTGTACTGCGGTTCTGTACTACAGTTCTGTACTGAGGTTCTGTACTACAGTTCTGTACTGCGGTTCTGTACTGCGGTTCTGCAGAGTGGAACCAGAATGAATTCACTAAAAGCAGTTCATACATAATGAGCTACAGATCGTTTGGTATGAAGATCAATAACATTGTTTAAATGCCATGTTCTTCGTCGAGTATATATTACAAACATGAAGGTTTGTTATTATTGGCAAAGTAGTTTCCCTTTTTTTTTTTTTGAAAACCTAGAGGAAACAAATACATAAATTCACCAATTAATTACCAATTAAATACAATCCACCAATTAATTATGTTGCAGCTTAAACCACACAGAGCTGGTGAGACATCATAAGATGATTTTTTAAACGTTTGGTTTTAAATGTATATAAACCTCCGCAGGATCTTAAAGAGTATGCATACGCACACACACACACACTTTTTCTCTTATTTATAACATTGTGGGAACCAAAACCAGTCTCTAGTCTCACACCGATCACAAACTGGTCCTCACAATGGAAGTTATTCAGCTTTAAGTGAAAAAGTCATGTGAAATCATGTGATATAGTTCTGGTTAGATTACGGTTAGTGTAAGGTAATGGGTAATGTTAGGGTAGTACTGTTTATGGTTAAAGTTAACATCTCAACATGCACAAAACTGTAAAATGTGAAAATATCTGTTAATCATATCACGAAAATGTACTGGAGGTTCAGATGGTAATCTTTAAATATATTATAATTAAAATTTGTATTTTTATTTAGTACCTAACATCTAAACTAAGCCTTACAATTGTGGAATAATGAGCCTTCTAAGTTGTTTTCATTCAGCTCAGAGGTCTTTCATTCATTCATTCATTCAATCATCGTCTTCTCATCGTGAGTAATTATTCAACATCAACAGATTACAGCAAACTTACTGTCCGAAGGAACTGGACTTCATCGTCTGGATCTGCAGGAGACATGATGAAGAGCTGAGAGGAGAAGAGATGAGCTCAAGACGTTCTGCAGTCACAGGTGTCCAAGCTGAGAACATGACAACATGAGAGAGAGGCGGGGGGGGGGGGGGGGGGGGGGGGGGGAGGACCTCACACAGACCACACCCACTAAATGATAAGCTTGTCACTAAAAATGTAAGAAAAGCAAAGCATTATTGGAAATGTTGGGAACAAACACATGAAAACTACAAACTTTAAGGGTCCCATCTTACACCCTGTGCAAGGCGCCAACAGTCTATTTTCACACCTTCTGCCTGCAATTTTAAATAGCCATGCCTCTCGAGAATATAATGCTGATTGGTTTATTGGATGTTACGCTCAATAAACACCCGGATTATTTAAGAGGCTTAGTACCTGAATTTTGTGACTTATTCGTTAGCTTGTCCACATTTCAGCACTGGGTTCTTACCATCTCCACGTGGGTTACCGCCAGGGTTCTCCAGTTTCCTCCCACAGTCCAAACACAAGGTTCAAGGTGAATCAACTGCTCTAAATTGGCCCTTATAGTAGCGCCCAGCAATAGATTTTTCTTCCCTGTATGGGGGAACCCCTCCCCACCCCATTCAACAGCCCTAGAAGACAATTAAGCCATGATAGCAGACACACTGACACGTCCTAAATCAAGCGTATGGTTGACGCCATGCTAAAATTGGGTTCTAAATGATGCCATGGCAATGTGCAAACTGTATGTATATACGTGTTAGGCACACGTCCCGTAAGTAGACCCTTAACACTCCAGTCCTGCTGTATCAAGGCTGGCCATGTGCTACAATCAAGTAGGTGCTACTTGTAAGTGGTTTTGCTTGAAATCGTCTGTAAGACGTCCAGCTGTAACGTCTTCTGTCAGTCAGTGATGAAGATCCCAGAACTGTGTCTATTGTACATGCAAGCTCAATTCACAAAACACGGAAACAATGGAGTGGAATTAACGGCTTTATTTCCCACTGAAACAACATTGCGTGGCTTCATCAGTGTAACATCCAGTTTCATCGTTTAAGAACAGCACTAATCTACAGACATCGGTCACGAATATCGAAGAATATAGAAGATCTGATAAATGTTACAGTCCCAGTGGTCTTCCATCAGGACATGTTACAGAGTGGAAACATTACTTTAGGGTGAACGCAAAGCACCTGCTAAATAAACTGTGGTAAAAGGTTTGTATATTAAATAAATAATTTCATTTAAATGCACCATCACGCATGTGCTATATGGTAACAATGTACCTGAAGAACATCTGAGAAATTAATTAAACCATATTTTATATATGAAGTATTTTAGATTTATTATATACAGTACAGTCAAAAGTTTGGACACGCCACCTTCTTGCTCCACTTCCTATTCTCTGTTGGTCAGGAGCATCACAGAACAGGTATCATTTGGGTGGTGGATTGTTTGTTGTCAGTTCTGCAGGGACACTGATGTGGTGAGGGGGTTTTAGTGCAGCAGTGCTGCTGTATTTAAACATTTAAAGACCATTTAAACACCTCAGTGACACTGCTGGGATAGAAATAATGCACCAACCAAAAAATCCCTGCTCTGTGGTGCTACTATTGGGGTTCTGAGCATTAGAACAGAGTATACAGTATGTACTGTAGAACACAAACAGATGGACTACTGTCTGGAATTGTAGAACTACAAAGTCCATCTTTACAGAAAGTTCAACTGAGAACATGGACAATAAGTGGAGCAAAAAGGGGATGTGTTTAAACTTTTGACTGTACTGTATGTTTTCATTCGTGTCTATTTTCGTTCTTATTTTGGTTCCACGGCTCATTTTTGACTTTTTGATTGAACACACCGACACGTCTGAACTCAGTGTTCTGAACTGAACTGATTCCTGGTCACTCCGTTCATCAGTGGATCATCAGAGCAGATAAAAGTCATGACATGCCACGGAGGAAGTGGGTTCATCACGGTCTTTAACTATTTTGATTAATCATTTTAATACTAATTCACTAATTTGTTCCATTTCTTCCCAAAATATAATTATTCCTTAAATGAAATCAATCTGTAATTAAATGAAAGCAGATTTTTCAGGGCATTGTGTTCTTGAGTTGTGAAGGTCGTTTTAAAGATCGCTCTCGCCGTACAGCGCAGTGGAGAAGGCCGTGTAGTCCAGCGCTCCGGGGACGGCCCCGGGGCCACTGTACGGAGGCATTCTCGAGATGCAGTACTCAGCCTGGTCATGTGGGAGCTCCCTCCTAAGTTCATCGATCAGAATGAATGGCTAGAAGAAGAAATAAAATAATAATTAAATAATAATAATAAATAAATCAATTTATACGCAGTACCAGTTCAAAGTTTGGACACGCCCCCTTTTTTGCTCCACTTATTGTCCATGTCCTTAATCCACTTACAAGATGTTATTTGGTTGGTGCATTATTCCTATCCCAGCAGTGTCACTGAGGTGGAGAAATTAACCCCCCCCCCTCACCACATCAGTGTCACTGCAGAACTGACAATATAACAATCCACCACCCAATGATACCTGTTCTGTGATGCTCCTGACCAACAGAGAACAGAGAACCAACAGGGGACTAACAACAACAAAGAAGACAGATGGACTACAGTCTGTAATTGTAAAACTACAAAGTCCATCTATATGATAAGTGGAGGAAACAAGAAGGGGCGTGTCCAAACTTCTGACTGTTACTGGAGGCAAAATATGTATATACAATACACACACACGCACCTTGTCTGCAGCGAGGATTCTGAATGACGCCACCACCTGGTCGGCAGTGTCTGTATCCGCAGTCTCTCTAGTCATGAAGTCGATGAAGGATTGGAAGGTCACATGGCCAGTGGAGTTTGGGTCAACCAGCATCATTATTCGGGCAAATTCGACCTCACCCTAACACACACACACACACACACACACACACACACACACACACACACACACACACACACACACACACACACACACACACACAAATGTTTTTATGCATTGAAGAAACCTTATAAAGATTTTGAGACTTATACAAACACACTTACACTAACCATAACTACCAAACAACATCATTTCCCTTTAGTACTGAGTGATTAACCCTGTGAGAACCTGTGGAATATTTAGTTGTAAAGAAATGTCATGACTGAACCTGTTGCATGCCATCATGACATCACTGAAACTCCCTGACCTCCTGAGAGAGACCCAGTCACACGTACGTGTTTGTAGAAGCAGTCTGCAGTCACTGATTTGGAGGGTTGACTCAATACTTTCGGCTATATAGTGCATTTTTATTTTTTATTCATTCATTATCTCATGCTTTATCCTCTATTAGGGTTGCGTGGGGCGTTCCCCATGTCCATCCAGGGGAGAACGTTTCGGGCGCTGGGCAGATACCAATGCCAATCCATCGCTGGGCACACACTCACTCACACAGACACACTCTATATGGGGCAATTTGGAGAATTCAATTGACTTGATCCATGTGTTTGGACTGTGGGAGGAAACCGGAGAACCCGGAGGAAACCCACGCGGACACGGGGAGAACATGGAAACTCCACCCAGATGGGGATTTGAACCGGGAATCCCTAGTGCTGAGAGGCAAACGTGCTGACCACTAAGACACCGTGCCGCCAAAGGTTTTTAATCTTACAAAAATTATATAATAATAGAATCAGATGGCGGCGCGGTGGCTCCATGTTCTCCCCGTGTCCGCGTGGGTTTCCTCCGGGTTCTCCGGTTTCCTCCCACAGTCCAAAAACACGGATCAAGTTAATTGAGTTCTCCAAATTGCCCCATATAGAGTGTGTATGTATGAGTGAGTGAATGTGTGCCCAGCGATGGATTGGCGCCCTGTCCTGGGTGTATCTGCCCAGCGCCCGAAACGTTCTCCCCTGGATGGGCATGGGGAACCCCCCCGTGACCCTAATATAGGATAAAGCGGGAGATAATGAATGAATGAATAGAATCAGATGATGGTGATAATTTAATGAATCAGTTTTTACCAGGTCATATCCCATCGAAATGAGACAAGCTCTGAAGTCATCCGTGTCCATGGCGCCGTTCTTCTTCTGCAAACCCAGAACCAGAGATCAGATCATCAAAGGGTAAACAATTAAAATTTAAATACAAAAACAGAGCCTTCTGATCATTCATAATTATGAGCTGAGCTGAAGGTTCTAGACTGATGAACACATTACCCGATCGAAGTGGTTGAAGGAGGAACGGAACTCGCTCATCTGCTCCTGGCTGATGCCCTTGGCGTCGCGGATCAGAACCTGAGTCTCAATTTCATTGATGGTGCGAGCGATGGTGGTCAGCAGCAGCTCCCACCCGACGCGCACATGCTACAGGACGAGATACGGATGGAGGGAGACTGACGTCCAATTCCAGATTTTACAAACAACGTTCCTTCAAAACCCTTTAAACCTTTAAGTCCATCACAAAGCAGACACATTTCATTCACACGTTGGGAGAGTTTCGTTTCAAAGACGTGCCAACGCTTATTCTGTAAAAATATACGGTGAAAAAAAGGGTAGTTCCAATGCTTAAATCTGATTGGCTGAGCCATTTGTCCAGCCATCAAATCATTGACAATAACACACACACCTCTGAGCGCTTCACATTCGTGTCAATGCGTGACATACATCATAAAATACAGATTAATATAAACAGTGAGCCGAATTCCAATGAGCATTAAACCTGTTCTAGTTGTTGTATATAAAGTGTACTCTAATATGGCCACTAGGTGGCATTTTTTGGTCAGAGAAACCGGTATCCTGTTACTCTGCGATTAATGTTCACTTAAAAAAACTGTCACAAATTGTAAATACATCACGAGAAAAAGGTGTTAGAGTCTCTCCTGCCTTATTGCTTTAAAATACGTAAATAAATTAGTTAAAGCATGGGCGACACGGTGGCTTAGTGGTTTAGCATGTTCTCCTCTCAGCACTAGGGATTCCCGGTTCGAATCCCAATCTGGGTGGCGTTTCCATGTTCTCCCCGTGTCCGCGTGGGTTTCCTCCGGGTTCTCCGGTTTCCTCCCACAGTCCAAAAACATGGATCAAGTCAATTGAGTTCTCCAAATTGCCCCATATAGAGTGTGTCTGTGTGAGTGAGTGTGTGCCCAGCGATAGATTGGCGCCCTGTCCTGGGTATATCTGCCCAGCGCCCGAAACGTTCTCCCCTGGATGGGCATTGGGAACCCCACCGTGACCCTAATAGAGGATAAAGCGGAAGATATTGAATGAACGAATAATTAGTTAAAGCTAAATTCACTCTTTTCACTGTGTGTGTGTGTGTGTGTGTGTGTGTGTGTGTGTGTGTGTGTGTACCTCCATGGTGTAGCTGGTGTGCTTGTTATCAAATATCAGGTTCTCCTGGATGAGCTGATGATCTCCCTCTAATTTATCAATGTTCATCTTGTAGTTGACGATCAGATGCTCACATTGCTTCAGCTGGGTCATCTGGTCCTCCAGCGTCCCACCGAGCTCCAGCGAGCAGCGCCCGACCTCCTGCCACATTAGAACCTCGTGAACCAGCAGCCCCATGGCTTCACTCTCTTACACTTAGATTTGGTCATTCAGCAGATGATTTTATCCAAAACAGGGTCAGCCATGATATAGCCTCCAGGGGGCTTAAGGGTCTTGCTCAAGGACCCACAGTGGTAACAACAGTGGACCTGGGATTTGACCCTCAGATGGCTGGCCCATCATCCTAACCTCTGCGTCAGAATTGTGCCATCATGCCACACTGTGTGACTGTTCAAGGGAAAGATCACCCCACCTCCATTCGGCTCTGGATCCAGGGTCCGATGATGTTTGCCTGGGCGGCGAACTGGCGGCGGAGTCGCTCGTTCCCGTGCTGGCGGGCCAGTTCCTCCTGTAGAGCGCCATCTCTCTGAGGGACCAGCTTCTTCACCTGCATACAGATCGTATTTACAGTGACCTAATATTTCTATTAACCTCATAATGAAGGGGCAAACACACAGAGACGAGTCATAATCACCAAACAGATGTGAAGAACATCAAGCACCTAGTCATGCCCGCTGAACTTTGTGAAAACAGTTTAGGGAAGGCCCTTGTATGCAGGATTATATGAATCCACAAACCTTGTCCCATTTGCTGAGCAGCTCCTCGGTGCTGATGGTGCTGTAGGGGTTGGTGAGGTCGCCCCGAATGCCGTAACTATGAAAGATCTTCTGCACTTCCTGTTGGATGCCCAGTATGGCCTGGCGTTCTGCGTCCGCCTCCGGGAGCGTGGCTTTGAACTGGTCGTGCGCCGCAATCAGACTCTACCGAAGAAACCGTACAGGAGTGAGAACAGTGTGAAGCCATGTGCACCCTGTGACGGGGGAGGGGGGGGGGGCATACCTGCACTTCCTCGATGGTATGCACCATGAACATGTCCTGCAGGTCCTCCATCGCACCCTCCATCCAGTTGTTGAAGGGAGCTGATCTTTTAGCGTACTCCAAGAACAGCTGCTCCACCGTCTCCAGAAGTTTCTCTGTCCTCTGCCAACATGAGCATCAACACGGGGGCCATTCAGACCCCTCCTCACTGCTTAAAAACCATGCTCCCGATTTTACCGATCTTCAGAAAGGCATCAACTGCATTGCAGAGCCCGATTTATGGAGGGTCTGTGTCTTCACTATAATAACGATGTGTTTGGGGCATAACATGCAATAAACCAATCAGCACATCACCTGCCATTCCCTTTAAGAGCCAGGTGGCACTCTGACTTTGGTGGATTGCTATTTGAGCGGTGCAGCTACCTGGACTCAATGTGCTGCATCCTGAGGTTCTCCATTTTATTGTGAATAGAGAACCCACAGTATAGTGTGGAATATGTATCTGCATTCTCTGTATAAATGAACACACTGCTTTTCGAGACCACCACGTCCATCAGGGAGATATATTCACAAGCAGCGTTGCTATTTAAACGACGCAGACTGAAGGCGTAGAAATAGACTGTCGGGGTGAAAGATTGCAATGAGCATCGCCATGGACCTTGTGCCGGGTGGAACATCTGTGTGTGTGTGTGTGTGTGTGTGTGTGTGTGTGTGTGTGTGTGTGTGTGTGTGTATGTATGGATGTTACCTCGAGCGCTTCCCTGCGTTTCTGAGTGAGGGTCCCCAGCTTGTCCCAGACGTCACATATTGTCTGGCATCTCTGATTCACTGCTGCGAGATCATGATAGTCCAACTCACTGTTAAATGATCACACACACACACACACACACACACACAAACGTTTTAATAACCTTATTATAACCATACAACAGGATTTTTATTTAAAAATGAATAGTTCACATTGGAAGGACCAGCTTGAGTTCCCCACAGTGTGTGTGTGCGTGTGTGTGTGTGTGTGCGCGTGTGTGTGTGTGTGCGTGTGCGCGCAGTTATGGTATACATAGATTTTTCTTTATGTTTTTTTTTTAACTTAACAAAAATATATTTTTTTTATTATAATTAGGGATTCATGTCGTTAGAAGCAAAACTGAATACGATTGAGTCATGCATGAAAAAGTCAAAAGGCTGTCTACCGATTGAATATCAGGCGGAGAACATGCCAATCCACTACAAAGGATCATTACTGAGCCCAAGAACTGAAGGTAGACCTCTGACCTGACCTTTTAATAGTGCTATAGTTTATGAGGTGAGAGTGAAGTCACACAGTGGGGTTTCTTTTTAATGACGTGGTTGATTTCAGCAGATTCAGGTCTGATGAACTGTCTCTGCTTCAGTTCGGTTCGGTTTCAGGGGTCAGTGAGGTCATAAAGCTCAGAATGATAACAGAGCATGAGCTCGACATGCAGCTATGTGATGGAGAGGAGAGAGGATGGAGCTTATCTTTTTTCACAAACACACACACACACACACACACACACACACACACAGCCAGTTTTACAACCACAGGCATTAAAGCAGATAGCACAGGCTAAAATAGAAAAGCTGTGACTGACTACCAACAACAGATGTCAACACACAGATATGAGATTCCTTTAGTCACCAGAATACTATATATATATATATATATATATATATATATATATATATACACATATATATATATATATATATATATATATATATATATATATATATATATATATATATATATATATATATATATATATATATATATATATATAAAATATGGTAAAAATATATAAAATATGGAAAAAAATGTATAGTATATGTATATATATATATAAAGAGAGAGAGAGAGAGAGGTCTTTAAAATACATAGAGGACCTGCTGCAGATCTAAAGGTCTTACTTGAGCTCCTGTGCAATAGCAGCGATCTGCTCCACTCGGTCCTGATGGGCTGACAGGTCGCTCTCGAAGGCCTCGTGCTTTCTGAGCAGAGCTCGCACCTCCAGGAGCGACGCCGACTCATAGTCCTTCTGAATCAAGAGCTCTTCTTTACCTGTTACAATAAAACACATTTATCTTCTGAGAGCTTCCTTCTATTCATATACATTTCATATCATTTATCCTGGATTTAAGGTGAATTGGCTGCAATAAAATCGCCCCTATATAGCACGAGTGTGTGTGTGTGTCCAGTGATGGATTGGCACGCTGTCCTGGGTGTGTAGAGACATGGAGAACACAGACCCTGATATTGCGGTTGAATGACTGGATGTACCTGGGGCAGAGTTCTTCGGGGTGATACAGTGAAGTTTAGAATGTTTGAACAACCCCCCCCCCCTTCCCCACACACACACACACACACTCTGTTGGTGGGACTTCTAACAGTACAAGCCACTTCCTGTACACTGTAAACAAATCATTACCCAGTGCTCACCTGTAGTCCAGTTCTCATGACTGGTGGCTTTTTGGCGGAACTTCTCAGCCAGGTGGTCGACCCGCTCCAATCTGCGGATCTCGGTCAGCAGCCACTCCTCATAACCTTTCTCGGCCTGCTCGAGACCTTGCCATGCACTTGCTATGTCCTGCACAGATCCATCAACACGATGCCACAAACACTCAGAATCTCTAGAGGTTCTACAGGACAGCCTGAAGGTCTGTTCCATGGTCTCCACCATGTTGGTTATTCACAGACATCAATCGCTGGGCACACACTCACTCGCATACACACTACATAGGGGCAATTTACAGCAGCCAATACACCTTAAAGCCTTGTTTTTGAACTGTGGGAGGAAACTGGAGAACCTGGAGGAAATGGAGGACATGGGGAGAACATGGAAACTCTACCCGAATTGGGATTTGACCTGGAGCCCCAAAGCTGAGAGGAGAACATGCTAACCACTGTTCCTCATCTCACTCATCTCTCTGTAATGGTCTGGTACCATGTCCAGAAACTGCAGCAGTCACTCAGATCTGACGGTACATCTCATTTATGACATTAAGGAACCTGACCTCTCACACTTCAGCCTCTCATTTGAATAGAAGACATCCATCCATCCATCATCTTCCGCTGTATCCTATATTAGGGTCGTGGGGGGGTTCCCCATGCCCATCCAGGGGAGAACATTTCGGGCGCTGGGCAGATACACCCATGACAGGGCGCCAATCCATTGCTGGGCACACACTCACGCACACATACACACTCTATATGGAGCAATTTGGAGAACTCAATTGACTAGATCCATGTTCTTGGACTGTGGGAGGAAACCGGAGAACCCGGAGGAAACCCACGCGGACACGGGAGAACATGAAAGCTCCACCCAGATGGGGATTCGAACCGGGAATCCCCAGTGCTGAGAGGCGGACGTGCTAACCACTAAGCCACTGTGCCGCCGAATAGAAGACAGTGACATTAAAATTATTCCAAAACATAAGATCGGTTTAATGGGGGGGGGGGGGGGTTCTCTTACCGAGACCATTTTGCCCTCAGAGGGCATGAAGGCGGGCCGATTGCTGATGCGCAGTTTAGTTTGCAGTGTGTTGAAGTTCATCTCCAGCTGGCACTTCTCCTGCACTTTGGGCGGTTTATGAAGACGGCGGTAATCACGGAAGTCCTCCAGCTTACGCTGCATCAGAGACATGGACTTCTCCGCTGTACGGTTCTCCAACCAAGGAGTCGTCCGCTTGATCCACTCCAATAACTGATGTTTAAAACATTAAATAAAAACCGAGAGCAGAACAAAAGAAATGCAGCAATGGGAATTTTATAAATACATACAGTACAGTCAACAGTTTGGACACGCCCCTTTTATGTTCCATTTATTCTCCATGTTCTCAGTTCCACATTCTGTAAAGATGGACTTTGTAGTTCTACAATTCCAGACTGCAGTCCATCAATTTGTGTTCTACAGTACATACTGTGTACTCTGTTCTAATGCTCAGAACCCCAATAGTAGCACCACAGAGCGGGAATTATTTGGTGGGTGCATTATTCCTATCCCAGCAGTGTCACTGAGGTGGAGAAATGAAACTACAGCAGCACTGCTGCACTAGAACCCCCTCACCACATCAGTGTCACTGCAGAACTGACAACAAACAATCCACCACCCCAATGATACCTGTTCTGTGATGCTCCTGACCAACAGAGAACCAACAGGAGACTAACAAACACAAAGAACACAGATGGACTACAGTCTGTAATTGTAAAACTACAAACTCCATCTATATAGTAAGTGGAGGAAATGGACATTGGAGCAAGAAGGGGGCATGTCCAAACTTTGGACCTGCACTGTATGATGCTCTTATTAGTTCTGGAACAGAACATAGTACACTCTGAACTTTTAAATGGATGATGGCTAGTTTTCTGAACAGTTCATGAGAATGGGTTGAGAGTACCTCACTCGCCAGTCGCTCATACTCCTCCATCAGCTTCTCATTCTCCTGATTTACCCCCAACACCTTACAGATCCGGTTAGCGGCAGTCTCAGCCTGCAGAGGAGCAGATGGGGTTGATTGACAGCTGTGCTTGAAAATATATTGATTAAATAGATCTTCATTAATCAGGTGATGACCGATGACGGGTGATGGCTGAATAATTCACTGGCTGGATGTACGTTACGTCTCCCAGAGATCGATGGTTGGGGTCAGAGCACATGGCCACCAGGGGCAATGTTGATCAAGGGGCTCACATTGGTAACTTCAGTGTACTCTGGATTTGAATCCCCAACAGGATGGCAAAGCAATTAACAAAAAAGGGCCTTCCCCAAACTGTTCCCACCAATTTGTTTGCATACAATCGTCCAAATTGTGTCTGGGGCAATAACACTGAAAGAAACACCTGGATTCAGTTATTAAGTGGAGTGTTTTAATACTTTTGTTGGTAGAGTTTTGTGTGGATGATCTGGTGTGTATTACATTAGCATGATGTCGTACACAGACATATAAACATCATACCTGCTCTGCTCCAGCGAAGGCGTGGTAGAAGCAGGACACGTAGGTCATGATGGCTCGCTCATCAGGTTTAGGGGTGTTTATAATGTCTGGAGGAAGAGGAGTGACTTTAGTGGACACACCGTGCACTTCACACTAAAAATACATCCTACTAATTCGGGAAAATTATTAGTAAATTTAAATTGACTAATTATTCTCATTGTGAGGCTGAAACACTAACCGCTGAGTAACCGAGTCACCCACATTCGTTAACGTGGTATTCCATAATAACCTCCATTAATTTTACTGCACTATACAAACCACTGCATTTATAGCTCCAGTAAAGAGCAGCTCACCCTCAGCATCCAGCATTTTCGGAATATCAAGGTGTTTCTCTGCGATGTCGAACGCCAGATTTAAATTTCCCAGAGGATCATCCTGCAAAGGACGAGAACCCTTTAAAAAAATGTTAAACACACCAAGACAAACTGTGATGTGTCCATGATGACGTCGTTAGTAGAAAACGCCATGTGCATTCAGTAACACGCCGTACGTCGTACGTGTGCAGGTTAATGATTTAATCACAGGATCTGATCGAGTGATTATCAGCTCAGCAAACTGCTACAGCAACAAACATCACATTATATAATAACAGCACAGAGGGGAGAGCGGAGCTGAAACATTTAAAAAGAACAGGGACGTGTGGGAATTAAAGTTGAATTAAAAAGATACAAGTTACAAGATACCACTTGTCAACACACATTATATATATATATATACACACATACACACACACACACACACATACATATATATGTGTGTATGTACTGTGTATGTATATGTATATATATATATATATATACACTCACCGGCCACTTTATTAGGTACACCTGTCCAACTGCTCGTTAATACAGCCAATCACATGGCGGCAACTCAGTGCATTTAGGCATGTAGACATGGTCAAGACAATCTCCTGCAGTTCAAACCGAGCATCAGTATGGGGAAGAAAGGTGATTTGAGTGCCTTTGAACGTGGCATGGTTGTTGGTGCCAGAAGGGCTGGTCTGAGTATTTCAGAAACTGCTGATCTACTGGGATTTTCACGCACAACCATCTCTAGGGTTTGGTCCGAAAAAGAAACAACATCCAGTGAGCGGCAGTTCTGTGGGCGGAAATGCCTTGTTGATGCCAGAGGTCAGAGGAGAATGGCCAGACTGGTTCGAGCTGATAGAAAGGCAACAGTGACTCAAATAGCCACCCGTTACAGATGGGCTACAGCAGCAGAAGACCACACCGGGTGCCACTTCTTTCAGCCACTGGGGTGCCACTTCCTTTCTTCAATAGAAGATTGGAAAAACATTGCCTGGTCTGAGGAGTCTCGATTTCTGCTGCGACATTCGGATGGTAGGGTCAGAATTTGGCGTCAACAACATGAAAGCATGGATCCATCCTGCCTTGTATCAATGGTTCAGGCTGGTGGTCTATCCATACATACACACACACATACATACATACATACATACATACATACATATATATATATCGCTCCAAGTACTACGGCTGATGTGCCCTTGAGCAGGGCACCTAATCCCAATTTGCCCCCAAGGCGTGTGTATATGTGAGTTTCACTGCATGGATAGGTTACATGCAGATGACAGATTCCTCTGTGAAAGTGACTTTAAAGGTCACAGAGGTGGGTTTGTATTCCAACACTCAGCAAACTTAGCAACAGCCGTAAAAAATTTACTTTATCATCTGTATTTGTTGCAGAAAAAGTTTAAAAACCTTAAAAGTTAATGACTCTCACCCCCACCACCACCCTCCATTAAAACCTCTGATACTGTAGCCTTAATCGAGATCGGGTTCGACTGGCACCATCATTTCTCAGCTGTTCCTACACTCTATAACGAGACGGATTCTGAACGGCAAACAATAGCTGTGTACATGACTCAGACCGCGTGTCTGGATGTACCTGTGAACGGGTCGGCCGAGCGCGGTTCTATTGTTCTCTGCGGCTCGGCAGCAGTTCCCTCGAGACTTTTAAATTCCCCTTTTGACTTGGGATTACCCTGCATGCCTCTACCTGGAGCCAAGTGCAACAGCTGAGGCTGTGAGTATAGAACGTCAACCCGCTCACCTCCAACTGAACCGGTCAGCCCGCCCGCCCGCCCAAATAAATCCTTTGACCTCATCAGCTAATAAAATCCCAGCAACAAGTGAGAACTAGAACCTCACACTATAAAGTGTAATGTATAATCAGAGAACTCGGTTACGGTTGCGTGTTCCTCAGACTCACTGCAAGTTATACTCTCAACTACATTCATTCATTCATTCATTCATTATCTTCCGCTTTTATCCTCTATTAGGGTCGCGGTGGGGTTCCCCATGCCCATCCAGGGGAGAACGTTTCGGGCGCTGGGCAGAATCTATCACTGGGCACACACTCAGACAGACACACTCTATATGGGGCAATTTGGAGAACTCAATTGACTTGATCCATGTTTTTGGACTGTGGGAGGAAACCGTATAACCCGGAGGAAACCCACACAGGCATGGGGAGAACATGGAAACTCCACCCAGATGGGGATTCGAACCAGGAATCCCTAGTGCTGAGAGGAGAACATGCTAACCACTAAGCCACCGTGCTGCACTCTCAACAACATTCATTATCTCCCACTTTATCCTCTGTTAGGGTCGCGGTGGGGTTCCCCATGCCCATCCAGGGGAGAACATCTTGGGCGCTGGGCAGATAGACCCAGGACAGGGCAACAATCCATCGCTGGGCACACACTCACTCACACATACACACTCTATATGGGGCAATTTGGAGAATGCAATTGACTTGATCCATGTTTTTGGACTGTGGGAGGAAACCGGAGAACCCGGAGGAAACCCACACGGACACGGGGAGAACATGGAAACTCCACCCAGATGGGGATTCGAACCGGGAATCCCTAGTGCTGAGAGGGGAACATGCTAACCACTAAGCCACCGTGCTGCACTCTCAACAACAGTAACACTTAATATAGATATCCCGCTGTTGTAGCCTATTGGCCTCAAAGTTTAGGGAAACTAATTCCACTAGCATCCTGTAGGCAGCGTCCTGGACGCCAGTAAACTATTTCAACAGGATTTTTTTTGAAGACCTGAAATGGCATAATGTTTATTCTATGAAATCAGTGTGAGGGATGATGAAGTGGAAATCTGCTTGCCGCTGTTGCTATAGCCGGCGCTGCCAACTGATGAAAAGCCATCTGTCAGACAAGTGAAGTGTGTGTGTCCGCATTCCTGTGCTATTCTGAGTCTGGAAAAGTCTCTCTGAACGAAGAGAGGAGAACAATATACACACCAATTTCCAATTTATATTACATCAGAATAGTTTTTTCCTCAGCTTTATACAATTATTAATAAAATAATTATTAATAAAATGAGGTGGCTTAGTGGTCAGCACGTTCTCCTCTCAGCACTAGGGATTCCCGGTTCGAATCCCCATCTGGATGGAGTTTCCATGTTCTCCCGGTGTCTGCGTGGGTTTCCTCAGGGTTCTCCGGTTTCCTCCCACAGTCCAAAAACATGGAACATGGCAGTAGAGTTCTCCAAAATGCCCCATATAGAGTGTGTCTGTGTGAGTGAGTGTGCTCCCAGCGATAGATTGGCACCCTGTCCTGGGTGTATCTGCCCAGCGCCCGAAACGTTCTCCCCTGGATGGGCATGGGGAACCCCCCCCCGCGACCTTAATATAGGATAAAGCGGAAGATAATGAATGAATGAATTAATTAATTAATTAATAAAATGGTGGGGCAATTTGTAGAACTCAATTGACTTGATCCATGTTTTTGGACTGTGGGAGGAAACCGGAGAACCCGGAGGAAACCCACACAGACACGGGGAGAACATGGAAACTCCACCCAGATGGGGATTCGAACTGGGAATCCCTAGTGCTGAGAGGAGAACGTGCTGACCCCTAAGCCACCGTGCCGCCCGTGTTAGAACATCTACTGAACAAAAACTGTCAGAAAACAGAACCTCATGCGATATCAAGCACCCCGCCGCTGTGCACGCTGTTAGGGGTTAAACGGGGTCACACATGAAACCTTGTTCAGCTTGGCGTAGTCGATCAGGTCGGGCCGGTGCCTGTGGATGAGGGCGCAGAACGCCAGACCGTCCTTCCAGCTTCACCACACAGGTCAGAGTCAGAGGTCAAAGGTCAAACCTCACCGATTCAACACCAGGAATAATAACCATGTAAACTGAATCTACATTCCCTAAACATTCCCTGAAGGGTGAAGTAGGCGGAGCATCGGCTTTTAAAGCGCATCCTCACCTGATGTGGAAGTTCTGGACGTTGACGTTCCTGTAGGGCGCTGTTTTCCTCTGGCACCACAACAGCAGCCCCTCTTTAGCTGAGGTTTCTGAAAGGACAGGTCATAAACCGATGGTCTTACCAACTCTAATGATTTAAATGGTAACGACAAAGTGATTACATTTATGGCGGGAAAGAGCCAATAAGAGGCGTCACTGCAGAAGAACGTTGTTCGTATTAATGATATAAATACACTGATGAAACGGGTAGTTTCAGTCCTTACATCTGATTTCCTGATGAGCACTAAACCTGCTGTGTCTGTGGTTTAAAAAGCTGTGGTCTGTGATTTGGCCACTAGATGGCTTCATGTCATTCATTCATTCATTCATTATTTGGGGTTCCCCATGCCCATCCAGGGGAGAACGTTTCGGGCGCTGGGCAGATACACCCAGGACAGGACGCCAATCTATTGCTGGACACACACTCACTCACACAGACACACTCTATATGGGGCAATTTGGAGAACTCAATTGACTTGTTCCATGTTTTTGGACTATGGGAGAAAACCGGAGAACCCGGAGGAAACCCACGCAGACACGGGGAGAACATGGAAACTCCACCCAGATGGGGATTCGAACCGGGAATCCCTAGCGCTGAGAGGAGAACGTGCTAACCACTAAGCCCGCTTCATGCCATACCAAACACTAACCATTTCCTGTGATTTATTCACAATAATGCACAACTGGATTGCTTTATTGATTTAATTTTCACACATTACGTACATTAAGCAGACGTACATACAGAGAGACTTACAAGTATCCCAACTTGATGTTTAAGGTCAGAACCCAGGTTCAACATGGAACAAGTCAACTACTAGGGAGTGGTAGTTCAGTGGTTGGGGTGTTGGGCTGTCTATCTGAAGGTTGTGGGTTCAAATCCCAGGTCCACTGAAGTTACCAGTGTGGGTCCTTGAGCAAGACCCTTAACCCTCATTGCTCCAGGGATGTTGTGATGAACCCTGTGCTCACCTTGTAAGTCGCTTTGGATAAAAGCGTCCAATAAATGACCCAATTCATACAGAACCCCTGCAACAATCAGGGTTAAGGGTCTTGCTCAAGAGCACACACTGGTAACTTCAGAGGACCTGCGATTTGAACCCACAACCTTCTAATGGATAGCCCATCACCCTCACCCTACCTTCTACAGAGATGTCTTGAATGGCAAATCTCAAGATGATGGTCCAGATCATTCCAAGAGTCATCTTCACATTTCCGTCCACAATTTCTACAATAAAGATTTAATTATGAATCATTTATTATATTATATTACAAAAACAGCCATGTACAAAAGTTTGGACATGCCCCCTTCTTTCTCTATTATGTATTTCCTCCACTTACCATATAGATGGACTTTGTAGTTTTACAATTACAGACTGTAGTCCATCTGTGTTCTGTGTGTTTGTTGGTTCCCTGTTGGTTCTCTGTTCTCTGTTAATCAGCAGCATCACAGAACAGGTATCATTTGGGTGGTGGATTGTTTTTTGTCAGTTCTGCAGTGACACTGATGCGGTGAGGGGGTTTTAGTGTAGTTTCATTTCTCCACCTCAGTGACACTGCTGGGATAGGAATAATGCACCAACCAAATAATCCCTGCTCTGTGGTGCTACTATTGAGGTTCTGACCATTAGAGAACAGAGTACACAGTATGTACTGTAGAACACAAACAGATGGACTACAGTCTGGAATTGTAGAACTACAAAGTCCATCTTTATAGAACGTGGAACTGAGAACATGAACAATAAGTGGAGCAGAAAGGGGGCGTGTTCAACCTTTTGACTGGTTCCGTATGCTGTGAAAATTCAAATTCATTGATGTTTTCGTAAATAAAGTCTAATAAAAAAAACCTTAAATGCAGATATTTGTTTTATTTAAGAGATTTTCTCGAATCAAACTCAATAATAAATAGAAATGAAAGGTCAGACGCACCTTCAGCGCCGATCGACACGAGCTTCACTCCTTTGCTGGTGATGAATTCCAGAGCCTTGTTGACGTTGGCAATCTTATGAAACCGCATTTTTCCTCGGTCAGGTTTAGATAACCGCTCGCCTGGATGGACAAAATGCAGCGCTCTCATTTATTAAGTTTAAAACGTTCACACGGCGTCCTATAGACCAGACATCGTGTGTCGTTCTGTAGACCTCATGATGCTTGTATCTGGCTCTCTTGTAACGTAAAGCCACCTGGATACACAAAGAACATGCCGACTCACACAGAACACACCTGGTTTTTGCCTTAACGGAGTATCGAACCCTGAAGCATGGATCACTGCGCCACCATTTATTCCTCAAGTCCAGGAACCCAGACTGAACTTAAATTGGAACCATTTTTTAATGCTTTCCAGCGTTTTCTCTTTAATTCCTCTGCGGTAACAGAACCTGATATCAACCCGTGAACGTGTGTGAGATGTATTCATGGTTTCTGAAACAAACCTGAAATGACTTCGAGCAACAGCATGAGTTTGAGGCCGTTCCTGAAGTCCTCCTCGATGTTGTCGATCTGAGTGCCAGCCTTTCTCAGATGGGAGTTGCACCACGCAGTGAAGGTCTGAAAGACGTAAAGACAAGTCAAGCACCCGCTGATTACGGGTGGTGGATCTGATATCCAAAATGTGAGAACGTCTCAGGCCCTGGGCATCTACACCCAGGACAGTGCGCCAAACCATGACACTCACTCACACACTATCCATCCATCCATCCATTATCTTCTGCTTTGTCCTATATTAGGGTCGCGGGGGGGTTCCCCATGCCCATCCAGGGGAGAACGTTTCAGGAGCTGAGCAGATACACCCAGGACAGGGCGCCAAACTATCACTGGGCACACACTCACACAGACATACACACTCTATATGGGGCAATTTGGAGAACTCAATTGACTTGATCCATGTTTTTGGACTGTGGGATGGAAAACGGAGAGGAAACCCACGCAGACACGGGGAGAACATGGAAACTCCACCCAGATGGGGATTCGAACCGGGAAGCGCTGAGAGGCGCTGAGAGGCGAACGTCCTAGCGCTGAGAGGCGAACGTCCTGACCACTAAGCCACCGTGCCACCCACTCACACACTATATAGGGGCAATTTAAAACAGTCAATTCACCTTGAATCCGCTTTTTTAAGAAGAAACTGGCAAACAAAGAGAAAATCCACACGGACACAGGGAGAACATGGAAACTCATCCACTAAGCCACTGTGAGCCCCCCCACCCCCTCCCCCCTGTGGCCTTCTTTTTCTGACCGAATCATGGACCGGATCAGAATGTGGAACGTTCCGCACTGACATCATCGCTCCGGATTCAGAACGCGGGATGGGGTGATTACGAGCTGTAGACCTGCCGCTGTCCTGATGCCCAGGATCTCTTGTTGTGATTCGTGGAACGCCCTGTGCAGCCGCAGCAGCAGAGTTATTTACATATAAACCTGAACGCCGACCTTTTAAAAGAGTTTTATATTTTATATAAAATTTATCTGGGCGGCACGGTGGCTTAGTGGTCAGCACGTTCTCCTCTCAGCGCTAGGGATTCCCGGTTCAAATCCCCATCTGGGTGGAGTTTCCATGTTCTTCCCGTGTCCGTGTGGGTTTCCTCCGGGTTCTACGGTTTCCTCCCACAGTCCAAAAACATGGATCAAGTCAATTGAGTTCTCCAAATAGCCCCATATAGAGTATGTCTGTGTGAGTGTGTGAGTGTGTGCCCAGCGATAGGTTGGCGCCCTGTCCTGGGTCTATCTGACCAGCGACCGAAACGTTCTCCCCTGGATGGGCATGGGGAACCCCACTGCGACCCTAACATAGGATAAAGCGGAAGATAATGAATAAATGAAAGTATATCTATTTTAACATGCCATCAAGTGGCTTATAAAGATTTTATTTCTATCCATCATTTGGTTCCAGGCAGCACTGATGGTGTTTATGGTGTCAGCCTCTCAGCGCTGGACATCCAGATGCAATCCCAATCTGGGTGGAGTTTCCATGTTCTCCCCATGTCAGTGTGGGTTTTCTCCGGGTTCTCCGGTTTCCACCCACATTCCAGAAACATGGATTCAAGGTAAATTGACTGCCCTAAACTGCCCCCCATCTAAATTGCCCCTATATAGCATGTGTGTCCTTGTAAGTGAATGTGTGCCCAGCCCTGTTCTGAGTGTTCTGCCCAGTGCCTGTAACATTCTCCTCACGTCTCCAGTGGAGAAAGGTGGTTGAGATGAGGAGATGAGCTAAGAACATGGTGACAATAATGAGTCAAAGGTTCCGTGCTTACTATATGAACCTTACCTTTTTGCACCTTAGTGAGCACATGTGCCCGGAGCGGGGGGCCGCCCTGTATACGGGACCAATTGGGGCCAAGTTCCACTTCTGCCATAGTACTTGGAGGCAACGGGAATCAAACCAGGGGCCTTTGTGAAACCAGGGTGGAACCACAAACCCAAACCTACGACTTTAAAAGTGTTCCATGCTCACTACATATTCACCTAGGGGCGACACGGTGGCTTAGTGGTTTAGCACGTTCTCCTCTCAGCACTAGGGATTCCCGGTTCGAATCCCCATCTGGGTGGAGTTTTCATGTTCTCCCCGTGTCTGCGTGGGTTTCCTCCGGGTTCTCCGGTTTCCTCCCACAGTCCAAAAACATGGATCAAGTAAATTGAGTTCTCCAAATTGCCCCCTATAGAGTGTGTTTGTGTGAATGAGTGTGTGTCCAGCGATAGATTGGCGCCCTGTCCTGGGTGTATCTGCCCAGCGCCCAAAACGTTCTCCCCTGGATGGGCATGGGGAACCCCCCCCCCCCCCCGAGACTCTAATATAGGATAAAGCTGAAGATAATGGGTGAATGGATGAATAATAGAACCTACAGATTTGGTGGTTACACAGAACTGAGATCTGATCTAGTACCAGTTGCAGCTCCTCATGCCCCCTGAATGTTCAGTACGTTTGGCTTTGGCCTGATTACATAGAACTGATTACATGGAACCCAAGTCTTCTAAAGCACTGTATGTTTTAATACTACGTTTTGCACAAACGATGTTCCTAACAAAGGAATTCCTCACCAAGGCCGCGGGATTAAGCCCCCAATGTGCCTTTCGGTCGTGAGCGTTAAAATTAGCCACAGCATCCATGCTAATCCTCAGCACGTCACTGTGCGACAGAAGCCATCTGTTGACAGCAGACGCATACCAGGCGCCTCAGGCTCTCCCAAGTACCGCTATTGTTAGCGGTGATGCCAGATTGGGTGGTTTTCCATTCAAATGGGCTATTTTAATCCCGTTATCACGCACTGCCAAGGAATGTACCCAAGTCTGGACTGGACTTCTAATGGAATTATTAATACAGTGATCATACAGCTAGAGATACAGAGACCAGTGAGGCAGTGATGGGGAGCGTTATGGGAAACGAGGTTGAGCTCCACCTGCACCCTACAGTCCCACACTTTTTTTCATGTTTTGAATTGATTGTAGGTTTTCAGACACTCCAAACAATCGACAATCTCTTTCTCGTTTACATTAAGTCAGTCATACCGCTGTTCCTCCAGCGGTTATCTAAAAAAAAAAAAAAAAAAAAAGCACCATACCTGCCAGGTTCTCCAAATTCTGCTCCTTTAGAGCTGGAGATCTGCCCCCCCCAACACAGCCAGAGCAGATGGAGGGATTCCAGCAACAGTGTGATTAAACTTCAGACGCCTGTGTCCCCTCATGCCTTAACCCCATTGTTTGATTTTACGCAGAAGGAGGAATGATTTAATAATAAGTGACCATTTGACTTGTAAAATATCAACCTGTAAGTCAGGTGCTAATGTGGGAAGAGGCTTGGCTTGCGAACGTCATTCCGATTCGTCCTGATGTTGAAAGCTGGGTTTATTCAGAGCATTCTGTACAGGTTACTGTCTACACGTTGTTGATGTAATAATAAACAGGCATGAACTCCAGCATGATGTTCTGCTGATGTACTGCTGAGAGCGCTCATCCTAAAGTCGGATGGTCCTGGAATCACTGGCTAGACAAGGTGGACGGGGAGCTTCTGCAGTGGAGTGTTGATGTCATGCAACAATTCAAGGACAAATCACGTCACCCCGTAATTTGTCCTTCAATTGTATGTATATATATATATATATATATATATATATTCATTCATTCATTCATTATCTCCCGCTTTATCCTATATTAGGGTCGCGGTGGGGTTCCCCATGTCCATCCAGGGGAGAACGTCTCGGGCGCTGGGCAGATACACCCAGGACAGGGCGCCAATCCATCGCTGGGTACACACTCACACACTCAAACACACTCTATATGGGGCAATTTAGAGAACTCAATTAACTTGATCCATGTTTTTGGACTGTGGGAGGAAACCAGAGAACCCGGAGGAAACCCACGCGGACACGGGGAGAACATGGAAACTCCACCCAGATGGGGATTTGAACCGGGAATCCCTAGCGCTGAGAGGCGAACGTGCTAATATATATATATATATATATATATATATATATATATATATATATATATATATATATAATAATAAACAAATACAGGTAGATAAATACACAAACATAAATATTTATAAAGACTAATGATTGGAGATGTACACACACAAACGCATAAATATATATATATATATATATATATATATATATATATATATATATATATATATTGCACATGATCATTTTTTAAATGTCAAATGTAAATGTTTTTAATATGTATGCTTTGTACAGCGTCCTTGGATGTTCTGAAAGGTGCTTTCAAATAAAATGTATATATATATATATATATATATATATATATATATATATATATATATATATATATATATATATATATATATATATATTTATGTGTGTGTGTAAATAAACAAATACAAGTAGATAAAAACTCAAAGATAAATGTTTCTAAAGCTTCAGCAGAGGGTCAGATACCTTGCGCTGTTGCTTTTCCCAGGCCGGGTCCAGCAGCAGGTCCCGGTCCCATTCATCCTCCTGCATCATGTACTCATCCTGCTCGAACCCGAGCCCGAGCCCGAACCCGAACCCGTTATCATACGGCACCGCGTTCTCCATCTGGATCTCCATCTCTGCTCGCTGGCGCTTTTTTACAGAGCGTTCTTCCTTCGAGTCGAGCTTTAATCCGAGGCTTCGCGTCTTTTGACGTCTTTTAAAAAAAACGCTCTCACTTTATTCTAAGGACTTCGGGATCCCGCTGCGCGTGCGCTCCTGCTGCAACCCGGGCGGCTGGTCGCGCGCGCGCACGCCGCGCGCTCGCTTAATACCGACGGGTCACGTGACCCGCTCGCTTCGTCTTTTCTGGTTCTCATTCATGTTTTTAGTTTTTCAACCTCAGTTTCAGAGCCAATGGTCTAATATTCAATATTTTGGTTTAATAGTTGGCTTTATTTCCGACACAATAAATAACAACAATAAAAAATGTTTGTATAGTTTGTAAAAAAAAAAAAAAAAAAAAACTAATTAAATTAAATCCACTTGCGGCACTGGTGGCTCAGTGGTTAGCACGTTCTCCTCTCAGCACTAGGGATTCCCGGTTCGAATCCCCATCTGGGTGGAGTTTCCATGTTCTCCCCGTGTCTGCGTGGGTTTCCTCCGGGTTATCCGGTTTCTTCCCACAGTCCAAAAACATGGATCAAGTCAATTGAATTCTCCAAATTGCCCCATATAGAGTGTGTGTGTGAGTGAGTGTGTGCCCAGCGATGGATTGGTGCCCTGTACTGGGTGTATCTACCCAGCGCCCGAGACGTTCTCCCCTGGATGGGCATGGGGAACCCCACCGCGACCCTAATAGAGGATAAAGCGGGAGATAATGAATGAATGAATAAATTTAATCCTAAACTTTCATAAAAGCTCAACAGAAAATAAGTGTAGTGTTTTCACTGAGGAACCTGTTTAGATTTTGTGGCCAAAATTTTATCTTCAGAGTTTAAAACCCGTCATCTGTTTATCCTCCAGAGCTGAACCGTGGACTCACGTGACCACAAAACACATGTCCAGTGTCTTTCTTTTCGTCTTAGATGAGTGCAGGCCTCGAAAATACAAATATGAGATAAAATGAGATAAGACACGCAGTTCCTCAGATGTTGAGTGCTAAAACCTTTGAGCGGCTCCTCTTTGGGATCTCAGAGCAGATTCAGCAACATCAGAACCAAACCGAGAGAGAGAGAGTTGAGCGCCACTAACTTTGCATTTCATTTATTTTGAGTCCAAAGCACACGCGCTCTGAGGTCAGGCTGTGCACATGCGCAGTAGTACAGGTAGCGCCACCTGTATGGTTTGTGACGTCACAAGTCACGCGTCACAGGTATCATGTGTGGTATGTAGCAGGTACATGTGTCCTAAATCATTACATTCATTCATCCATTATCTTCCGCTTTGTCCTATATTGGGGTCACGGGGGTTCTCCATGCCCATCCAGGGGAGAACGTCTCGGGGCGCTGGGCAGATACACCCAGGACAGGACTCCAATCCATCGCTGGGTACACACTCACACACTCAAACACACTCTATATTGGGCAATTTAGAGAACTCAATTAACTTGATCCATGTTTTTTGGACTGTGGGAGGAAACCGGAGAACCCGGAGGAAACCCACGCGGACACGGGGAGAACATGGAAACTCCACCCAGATGGGGATTCGAACCGGGAATCCCTAGCGCTGAGAGGAGAACGTGCTAACCACTAAGCCACCGTGCTGCCCCTTAAATGATTACATATTGCCTTTAATATGCATTTCAATATTATAATTTTGTCTCTGATTTTCTTTTTTATGGTTGGATCAGTCACGTCCACAATAACAAAACGAGTAACAAAATAAAAGGTTGTATTAATTAAAATTAAAGGTTGGATTAATTAAAGAGTCATTTAAATGATTTGTCATATTTTTTTATATATTTTTTTATTTCCCTAAAAAAACATCCCACATTTTTCAAAACATACATACATACAAAAGCACACAGATTTGAATCGCTATGATAAATAACAGTAAAAAAAAAAAAACTTTATGTCGACAGGTGACTGCAGCATGTTTTGGTCGGAACTGATGCACGATTGTTCTCGTTTTTAAGAATTTGTATATAGATTTTAAAATTCGATTTATCTCGGATGAATCAGTGGTTAAACTGCAAACCTACAACGATCTGTGTGTGAGAATTTGATGATATATTCATTCATTCATTATCTTCTGCTTTATCCTATATTAGGGTCACGGGTGGGGGTTCCCCATGCCCATCCAGGGGAGAACGCCCTGGGCACCAGGCAGATACACCCAGGACAGGGCGCCAATCCATCACTGGGCACACACTCACTCACACATACACACTATATATGGGGCAATTTGGAGATCTTAATTGACTTGATCCATGTTTTTGGACTGTGGGAGGAAACCAGAGAACCCGGAGGAAACCCACACGGACACGGGGAGAACATGGAAACTCCACCCAGATGGGGACTCGAACCGGGAATCCCTAGCGCTGAAGGCAAACGTGCTGACCACTAAGCCACCGTGCCGCCAATTTGATGATTTATCTAAATAAAATAAAAATAAGAACAAAGTGCAAAGGTTTTGCAAAAGAGAGTGTCGACATCATGGTGTTTTTTTTAAGACTAGGTGGAGAGAGGAAGGAGGAGGGAATGTTTTGTTTGTCATTCGGTCTCGTTGATGCTGCAAGGTCGTCGGAACTCCTGGCCTCGCTCATGGATCCATTTGTTTGAAACTTGTAGAGGGAAAAAAAAAAGAGGGAAACATTTACACCAAGAACCCAAACCTCATCTCCAATGACTTCATAACGTTCAGAAATCTACAGCTATAGAGGCGACCATATACATGCGAACCACTTACCCCACTTGTTGCCCACTAGCACAGGACAGGCTGCATGCCTCGTGCTGTAATCGCCCTCGCCACTACGGAACAGGTTGTACCAGAACACAGCGGTACCCTGCACAGGACAGGATAAAGAACATGAATGCCTTAATGTCAAAAAAACATTTATCTCTTCTGAATGTTGAGTAAAGGCGGCACGGTGGCTTAGTGGTCAGCATGTTCTCCTCTCAGCGCTTCTCCGGTTTCCTCCCACAGTCCAAAAACATGGATCAAGTCTATTGAGTTCTCTAAAGAGTGTGTTTGTGTGAGTGAGTGTGTGCCCAGCGATGGGTTGGCGCCCTGTCCTGGGTGTATCTGCCCAGCGCCCGAGACGTTCTCCCCTGGATGGGCATGGGGAACCCCCCCATGACCCTAATAGAGGATAAACTGGGAGATAATGAATGAATGAATGAATGTTGAGTATTCTTGCCATTTTGGGCCAAACAGCAGCACCAACGTCCGGGAAGACTGTAGCGCCTCCTGCTGCTACATCGCTCATCTGAAAAAGTTAAATGGAATCAAAAATTAAATTTTTTTGTACTATAATAACATTCAGGTGGGAGTCATTATCACAGTCAGTTAAATCCAATACATTCTGTAAAGGTGTCGACAAATCGAACATTAAGACTACAGTAACTTGGATGAAGATATAAGATCAGATTCCACCTCCATCAGACCTGTTTTAAGATTGGAACATGTTTTAGCCTAGTGGACATTAAGCATCTACATCGGTCTGCGCTTGTATTTATAAAATGCTTCAGAATACAATGGCGCTGAGGGACTAAGAGCTGAAATGAAGAACTTAAGGCCCGAATCATCGGGGATTTAATAAGAGAGAGAACGTGATTGATGGTGAGTGGATGAGTGTGATGCCTTACATAGAAGAGCCAGGTGGCGATACGGTTTCCTGTGCCAAGCTCTTTAAAAGCATCCGGCTCATCTTTCTGGAGTGCAGACATGAAATACACACACACACACACACACACACACAGTTAGGATGAGGGGAAATGTCAGTTAGGACAATGTAAATATTAAATATTATATTAAATATGAATCCTAAGGTGTAATCTTAGAATGTACATGAGTAAAGTGAGTGACAATGAATGTATTAAACTCATTCATTCATTATCCTCTATTAGGGTCGCGGTGGGGTTCCCCATGCCCATCCAGGGGAGAACGTTTCGGGCGCTGGGCAGATACACCCAGGACAGGGCGCCAATCCATCGCTGGGCACACCCTCACTCACACAGACACACCCTATATGGGGCAATGTGGAGAACTCAATTGTCTTGATCCATGTTTTTGGACTGTGGGAGGAAACCGGAGAACCCGGAGGAAACCCACACGGACACGGGGAGAACATGGAAACTCCACACAGATGGGGATTCGAACCGGGAATCCTTAGTGCTGGGAGGAGAACATGCCAACCACTGCCCTCTGAAATGACTCCTAACAAGTTAATCCCTAGTTATCATCATCATCATCTTACTAAGTTCTAATATGTGGATTCGAACCGGGAATCCCTAGTGCTGAGAGGAGAACATGCTAACCACTAAGCCACAGTGCCGCCCGTGTATTAAACTGTTTATATATATACATACAAACATTCAGGGCGGCATGGTGGCTTAGTGGTTAGCATGTTCTCCTCTCAGCACTAGGGATTCCCGGGTCAAATCCGAATCTGGGTGGAGTTTCCATGTTCTCCCCGTGTCTGCGTGGGTTTCCTCCGGGTTCTCTGGTTTCCTCCCACAGTCCAAAAACATGGATCAAGTCAATTGAATTCTCCAAATTGCCCCATATAGAGTGTGTATGTGTGAGTGAGTGTGTGCCCAGCGATGGATTGGCGCCCTGTCCTGGGTCTATCTGCCCAGCATCCGAGATGTTCTCCCCTAGATGGGCATGGGGAACCCCACCGCGACCCTAATAGAGGATAAAGCGGAAGATAATGAATGAATGAATATAAACATTCATCTTTTAATTATCTTCCAATACTAGGATGGGGGGATATAATGAGATGAGTTCATATATATATTTAAAACATATATCAGGATTTTAAAAATATAATATTTTACAGGATATTAAGAGGAGGAATGATTTGAAATAATGGAAGGGAAAAAAATGATTTCATCTTTACGTTAAAACCAAAACTCACCCTCCCAAAATCAAAATGAGGCTCGTACTGTCCTCCGATGCCATAGTTTGCGACCTAGAAAACAAAATCAAAACCTTTTTAAGTGACTGTATAACTCAAGTCCATTTAAATATAAAGACACACAATCCATGACATTAATAACAAAATTCAATTAAATTTCAGTTAAAACTCAACAGTTCAGCGTCTGTAATAAGGGGCGGAGCCAGGAGAGCAGGAGGTGATGGATTTCACCTGTGGTTTGGAAATTATCTGCAGGTTCTAAAGAAGGGGGCGACCCGGAGAGGGGAACGTCTCGCCTGAGGCCCGAGAGGCGTGTCTGTGATGGTTCTGTGATTCACGCGGCATGATGACATGTTATATTTGATGTCGAATAAATTAATCTATCCCCAAATATTGTTTATTAATTACATTATTTATTATATACATTAATTATTAAATACATTATTAATGAAACTGCATATTTCTAAGAGTCTATATCTTTCTCAGAGTATCATGTTGCACATGTTGCCTCCTCACCTGCAGCTCCTCAGCAGTGAGCATGTCCAGACCGGTGATGTCCTGGATCCTCTGGTTTAGCTGGTCGACCACAGGGTGCTCATAAGCGGTCAGCCACGCACTGAAGTTTGAGAAGACACAACGACCGTTAAACCTACGTTACATCACCTTGAACGGCATGTCCACGTTTCAGCATTAAAACGACGTTATCATCAAACTCAAGGTGTGAAAGGTCTGTCTACAACATGCACGGACACAGCTACAGAGAAAGAGAAGAAAGAGAAATACAGGCATTTACAGAGAGGCCTGAAATGACTCCATCCATCCATTATCTTCTGCTTTAACCTATATTAGGGTCAGGGGGGGGGGGGGTTCCCCATGCCCATCCAGGGGAGAACGTTTCGGGCGCTGGGCAGATACACCCAGGACAGGGCGCCAATCTATCGCTGGACACACACTCACTCACAAAGACAGGCACACTCTATATGGGGCAATTTGGAGAACTCAATTGACTTGATCCATGTTTTTGGACTGTGGGAGGAAACCGGAGAACCCGGAGGAAACCCACGTGGACACTGGGAGAACATGGAAACTCCACCCAGATGGGGATTCGAACCGGGAATCCCTAGTGCTGAGAGGAGAACATGCTAACCACTAATCCCCCATCCATCCATTATCTCCCGCTTTATCCTATATTAGGGTCACGGGGGGAGGGGGGGGGGGGGTTCCCCATGCCCATCCAGGGGAGAACGTTTCAGGCGCTGGGCAGATACACCCAGGACAGGGCGCCGATCTATCGCTGGACACACACTCACTCACAAAGACACGCACACTCTATAAGGGGCAATTTGGAGAACTTAATTGACTTGATCCATGTTTTTGGACTGTGGGAGGAAACCGGAGAACCCGGAGGACATGTGGACATTTGTCCACGTGGGACAAAACCCACGTGGACATGGAGAGAACATGGAAACTCCACCCAGATGGGGATTTGAACCGGGAATCCCTAGTGCTAAGAGGAGAACATGCTAAACCACTGCCCTCTGAAATGACTCCTAACAAGTTAATCCCTAGTTATCATAATCATCATTTTACTAAGTTCTAATATGTGGACACCTAATCATACCTCCTTGATGAGCTCATTGGACATCATATATAATTTGGACACGCCTCTTTTATGTTCCACTTATTCTCCAAGTTCTCAGTTCCACTTCCTGTAAAGATGGACTTTGTAGTTCTACAATTCCAGACTGTAGTCCATCTGTTTGTGTTCTACAGTACATACTGTGTACTCTGTCCTAATGGTCAGAACCCCAATAGTAGCACCACAGAGCAGGGATTATTTGGTTGGTCCATTAGTCCTATCCCAGCAGTGTCACTGAGGTGGAGAAATGAAACTACACTAAACCCCCCTCACCGCATCAGTGTCACTGCAGAACTGACAAGAAACAATCCACCAATCAAACGATCCCTGTTCTGTGATGCTCCTGACCAACAGAGAACAGAGAACCAACAGGGGACTAAAAAACACAAAGAACACAGATGGACTACAGTCTGTAATTGTAAAACTACAAAGTCCATCTATATGTTAAGTGAAGGAAATAGGAATAGACTGAATATTCCAACTTTAGACCGGTACTGTAGAACATGAAAACATTAATAGTAATACAAATTTAATTAATTCATTAATATAAATACTGTAAGTGTTTATAAATGTAATTGACAGCTAATCACCCGTCACATCTAGCTTTAGTTCACCACCTCTGCCATGTTCCTTCTTTGGCCTCAGGTTATTTTAGACGATAATACTTGCTTTCTTAACCCCCCCCCCCCCCCCCCAACCAACCCCCTCACCTCAACCCCCCGAAACGTGCACAGGCTCACGTAGGCTCGGCTCAGATCCTTACAACAGTTCTACAGATGAAGCTAGACTGGTGCTACTACAGCTACCCCACCCGTCTCTCTCTCTCTCTCACACACACACACATATAATACACAGTCAGAGTTAAACCACTATACTGTGGGTGTAGAGCCTTATAAAAGGGTATTTTCGTGCACTCACTTATGACTGACTGTTTTCGCTGTGTGTGTGTGTGTGTGTGTGTGAAGTGCAGCCGGGTGTGTCATGATGTTAACCATATGATTTAAGTCTGGTTAAATATTGAGACACTGTGAAAGGCTGTAACATTTGTTTGGAATTTTTAATTAAACTTCATCTATTTTAAAATCATTCAAACCAAATAGTCGCACACGAGCACACACACACACACACACACACACACACACCAGGATGCTACTGGCCCTGTTTGCGATGTTCCGTGTTATTTTGAACGGGTTCCATGTTAAAGGTTTCGGTCGGAATGCAGGAGCGAGGTTCATGCTTCATTTTTTGTTTGTTTTAGTTGGACGGCATTTGTTAGACCCCTTACCTTTTGGAGACTCTGTAGTGAGCCGTGGTGAGTTCCCCTGTATTGGGGTCATGCACTGTGGCGCGCCTTAACTAGTGCCGAAAAAGAGACAGGAAATGGGAAAGAGAGAGAGAGAGAGAGAATAAACAGAAGAAAAAGAAAAAGGTGAGAAGTTCTAATGCTACATTGGAACCAGCAGCAAAGCAGGGGACAGAACTGCACTGTAGATGTCTTTTAGACTGCACTGTAATGCCTTTTTCAATTGTTTTATCTATTTAATAAGCAGACGGGGCCACAACCACTGTCGAGACATCATGAATGGGGTATGAATGCTTCTACTGAAGGACATTCATTAGTATAAAATATAAAATAAACTGTAATTAACATTAAGTAACTCTAGGGATGGTTTTAAATCCAGTGCAAATGATAAGGACCTGGGGTGTGGTAGACCTTGAACCAAGGTCAGTGTCCCTCATTGCTTCAGAGGGGTATCATGGTTGAATATTGCCCCAACATCCACCATCAAGATCGCTGCTTTGAATAAAAATGTCTGCAAATGGAACTGAATGTAATGTAATGGGGGAGTGCACCTCAGGTCGGGGTCAGAGGACGGTCATCATACAGCGTCTCTGACGCAATGAGAGTGAAGCCCACAATGGCAACTTCAGTGGAGGGCTTGAACCCCCAATTTCAGACTGACAGCCTGACCCCCCCCCCTCCCAATGAGGGGCAGAGTCTATAGTCGGGAGGCAGGTTTAGGAGGCAGGTCAGGGGATCAACCTCAGTAATGAAGGTTCTCTCATGCTGGAGATCCCCAGAAGGTGCCGCCGCGTACCTGACCTACAGGCTCCGCCCATCATGCCCGGTAAAGCGGTTTGCACCCCTGTTTCACTGCAGTCCAAGCGAGTCAAAACCGACCAGAGAAACAAAAGCAATGCATGCGAGGCCGGCCCTTTTTACGTTTGGTAAAAAGCGGGACCCTCGGGACCGGGGGCCACCTCAGTAAGATCACAAACTTCAGCGTTTCTGTCAGCATTCAATTCAAAACAGCGCAAAGACTCCAAAGATCCATCAGAACTCGGAGTTCTCCGGCGTGCCGAGACGTTTATTCACTGAGTGACGGCTGACTTTGCTGTGATTTTGCTGTGGCGGCGCCCGGGGGCCCGGGTGAGGGCTGAGGCGTTCTTTCGGGCTCCTCCACAGAGCCGATCTTTACCTCTTGCTGATCCTGTAGGAGGCGGTCTCGAGCACACCCGTGACGGGGTTGGAAATGGTAGCCCTCCGGAGCTACGGAGCCAAAATACGGATTAACGCTCCGATTCTCATTTCGGATGTTGTGACCCCTGTGAGGCTACACGCTAACGAGTGCTAATAGCTACGAGCTAACTTTAACGTTGCATCTTCACTTCAGTTTCCGTCAAGATTGTTAAACCTGATCTGTAGCGCTATTGTGTAGTAGCTATCCAAAAAAAACTAGCAAAGTGTTCAGAGAAACACAAGGACTACAATCTGTAACTGAAGGACTACAAATAAATCTATATGGAAAGAACTAATACAAAGCAACCAATCACAACGCTTCTACGCAAAACTCCTCGTACCCTGGGCTTGGCGATCTCTTTGACCTTGTCCATCTCGTAGTCCGAGATGATGTTGTGGTAGCGGACGATGTGGGGGCGGTCCCACTCGTCCTCCTGCTTGGCGGGAGCCAATAGGAGACGAGGGTGGTTGTTGTTGTTGTGGTAGCGGCAGAACAGGCGGCTCCGTCTACGTTGGGTCTGCGGCAGAACATTCAGAATGTTGAGGGAGGGGCAACGGGAGAGCAACAAACTGCAGCACCGGCGATTAATGCCCTACCATTTTGACGCCCTCCCCCCGACAGAGCTGCTCGTATCGCTTCCTCTCAGGAAGAGGGTCTTTGGAGAGCTTCATCTGCACGTCCCGTTTATCCACGCGTTCCGTCTCCTGCGTTCCGTCCTCGTCCCTCTGTCTCTGCTCTTCTGCTGCTCTTTGTTTCTCCAGCTGCAACTCGAAGTACCTCAGGTTGCCGTTGGCTCGCTGATGACTGGGATCTGACAAACACACATCACATCTGTAATCTGGGTTTAGAACGTCAGAAAACATTAACAACACTACCGCCAACTTTCTACAATTAATGTCCAGTTTAATTAGCCCCGCCCACTCTTTGGAACACTTCAGTCCATAAGTCCATCCATCCATCCATTATCTTCCACTTTATCCTATTTTAGGGTCGCGGGGAGGGGGTTCCCCATGCCCATCCAGGGGAGAACGTTTCGGGCGCTGGGCAGATAGACCCAGGACAGGGCGCCAATCTATCGCTGGGCACACACTCACTCACACAGACACTCTACAATTTGGAGAACCCAATTGTCTTGATCCATGTTTTTGGACTGTGGGAGGAAACCGGAGAACCTGGAGGAAACCCACGTGGACACGGGGAGAACATGGAAACTCCACCCAGATTGGGATTTGAACCGGGAATCCCTAGCGTTGAGAGGAGAACACGCTAAACCACTAAGCCAGTGTGCCGCCCTCAGTCTCAGCCGGTTCTCTTTACTCTGAGTGACGTTCTCACTGGTATTAGAGCGCCTCCTACAGAGTGTTTAGATATTTTTGGGTGGTGGATTTTTGCAGTCCAGCTTCAGTGTTGCGTCCGATCCTCGTGGGCGTCTGTATACTTTAAAACTTTAACGTTCCTGAAGGTTGAAGTGCTCTGAGGTGGTTGCTGCATCATCCTGACCGTGTTGTGCGTGATGAGCTGGTGACGCCGCAACATAAAGGCGATGTGGAAATAAACGCAGCTCTTACCCAGTTTCAGCATCCTCTTGGTGAGCTCCAGCGCGCGGTCGATCTCCCCCTGCTGGTAGATGGCGTAGCTCAGGTAGTCCAGGACGTTCACTTTGTCCACCACGCTCGACTCCTCGCCCTCGTCCAGCTGTTTGAGAGCCTGGGTCATCCACAGCTCAGTGTGGTAGTAATCTGCCTCGGAATACGCCACCTTCCCCAACTCGAAGCAGTCCTCCGCCGACATGCGGATCTTGTGGACCACACCTGGATCAGGATGCACCAATTAACACTTACCGTATTTTCCGGATTATAAGGCGCACCTAAAAGCCTAAAATGTTCCCAGAAATCGGACGTGCGCCTTATGATCCGGTGCGCCTTATACGTGTACGGAGTTCCAAATCTATAAAAGTATTGTTGTGCGACCGGGTGGTTTTGTCCACACATCGCCGCCCTGCTGATCTGTGACTCCATGCGCGCTCATCTCACAGAAAAGCCGAGTGAAGAAAATTAATTGGGAGCTCGCCGTCATTCCGGGAGGATTAAATAAAGAACTCCGACCGCTGGACATTGGTGTAAACGGGCGTTTAAAGTAAAGTCGCGAGCGGCGTGGGAGCGATGGATGATAGACGGTGAACACACGTTTACTAAAACTCGGGAGGCGGCGGCGGGGCGAGTTACGCCACCGTCTGTGAATGGATTGTGGACGCCTGGGCTGAGGGTTCTGCTGTAACCGTCGTCCGAGCTTTCACGAAAGCCGGCATCATCGCTGAACATCCGCCTGGAGACGAGACGGACTCGGACATCGATGAGAGGGAACGCCGGAGTGCTCGATAGAGAACCAGCTTTTTAATTCAGACACAGAAGACGAGGACTTTGATGGATTTGTGGGAGAAGAGAGATTAAAAATAATGTGTGTTTTGTCAAATAGTAGAATAAACTTCAATTATAAATCAGCGTTCTGCATCCTTTACTTTTCTTGTAGATCGTATGTTTTAGCAAGTGCCTTATAATACGCTGCCGTACAGAATAAGTACCGTACAGAAATAGAGTCCGCAATTGAGACTGCGCCATATAGTACGGTGCGTCTTATACGTGGGTCAAATACAGAAATACAGTCCCTAATTCAGACTGCACCTTATAATACGGTGCGCCTTATGGTCCGGAAAATACGGTAACCATCTTTCAGGTTTCACCACGTTCCTGAAAATAGCTCATTCACCTGCAGCTGGAACATCTGTATTCATCAAAACCTGAATGTAAATGTTCGGTTCTGCGGTGTTCAATGCTCTGGCTTTACAACAAGACTCCCAGGCAGTGGAGTTTGTATGTTCTCCCTATTAATGCGAATAGATTTGATATAGGATGATAATCAAGGTCCTACTGAAGTAATGATCAGTTGGTTATAAATGTGTTTTTAAACTCTAGCAATGATAACACGCAAACACACACACACACACACACACACACACACACACACACACACACACACACAAACACACACACACACACACACAGACCTGGCAGATCTCCAGTAGAGATGGTGGAGGCAGAGAGCTGGTAGGTGTCCTGCAGTCTGAGTAAGGCTTTAGCGGCTCCGGTCTGGTCCTCATCGCTGGGGAAGTACTGCCTCTGAACCGTCAGGTTAGAGATGAACACTGCACACACACACACACACACACACACACACACACACACACACACACACACACACACACACACACACACTTACCATCTGTTCATTCAATTATCTAATCAACTGATTCATTCATTCATTCATTCATTCATTATCTCCCACTTTATCCTCTATTAGGGTCGCGGTGGGGTTCCCCATGCCCATCCAGGGGAGAACGTCTCGGGCGCTGGGCAGATACACCCAGGACAGGGCGCCAATCCATCGCTGGGTACACACTCACACACTCAAACACACTCTAAATGGGGCAATTTAGAGAACTCAATTAACTTGATCCATGTTTTTTGGACTGTGGGAGGAAACCGGAGAACCCGGAGGAAACCCACGCAGACACGGGGAGAACATGGAAACTCCACCCAGATGGGGATTCGAACCGGGAATCCCTAGCGCTGAGAGGCGAACGTGCTAACCACTAAGCCACCGTGCCGCCAATCAACTGATTAATTACATTATTCTAATGTCATCACATTACTGCATTATTATAATACAGATACAGATCAGGTTTGGTGGGGGCATTCTGGGCACTGGGCTGATACACCCAGGACAGGGCACATATACACACACACAAAACACATACTATACTTTATAGGGGCAATTTAGAGCAGCCAATTCACATTCACAACCGCCAAGAAGCGGCTCAAGACGTCTCACCATCTACTACGTAGTTCAAGCAACACCACTGATTGGTGGAGAGAGTGTTTAGTGATACTGTGCACAGAGGAAACAGATATTTAGATGATGTGGGTGTTAATTAAACTACTTTAACCAAAGAGATGAGGGCAAACAGAGTTAGTTGCTTGTGTGTTTGAGTTCGATCCATTAAAACCAACCATAAAGTATAAAAGGTGGAGGTTGTATATATTTTTTTGCTGTTAGTACAGAACCAAACTGACCATCGCTGGTGTCCTTCAGCACCAGGCTCTCCAGGTCGGCCCACTCCGAGACGAGTCGCTTCATCAGCTTAAAGGCATTAACCGGGTGTCCAACGAAGCTTTCAGGGTCCTCCATCGCTCTTAATGTCAGAGAGTCCAACTTCTCCGCCCATCTGATGCAGACACACATGTGTTAGTGGACAAACCTAATGGATTTTAAATTAAAAACCTTTTTTTGTGTTTAAAAGTAGGGGTGTCTTCAACTAAGGATTTTCATAGTCGAATCTGATTCGTCAGATTTTCCCTATAGTCGACTGATAGTCGAATCAGTTAGAATTTCACCACAAGATGGCGCTATAAGCGTGGTTTTTCTAGAGCACTGTAAATGGGATCCCCATTCTGGACTTTTTAAAAAAAAATATATTAACAGAAATGGCTATATATATATATAAACAAAAGGCTATAAATATAACAAAAACAAAGACATTTCATGTAAAAACTAATGCTTAGCAGCAGCCATGGACACCCCCATGTGGTCAAAATGGTACATTCGACTATGAGGTTCATAGTCGACTACGGTTCTCCGAATCGAATCGTCGAATCAGCGAATATTGCAGCTCACCCCTATTTTTAAAAGTCTAAATAATCAATCAAACTGTGGGGGGGTGTGGGGGGATGTTAGAGTCATGTGCAGGTATGTGTGATACATGACAGGACCTGAGTGTGTGTGTGTGTGTGTGTGTGTGTGTGTGTGTGTGTGTGTGTGTGTGTGTACATACATCTTGACCTGCGCCAGCTTGTTCTCCTCGGCTCTGATGTAATCTTTAAGTGAGATCACCAGGTCCTTTTCAGTGTACAGCAGGTCGGTCATCTGACCTAATTTTTTGCAAATATTAACAAAAACAATTAATAATTCTAAAAACCGAATCATTATCATTAATCAATAAGTAGCCAGTTTGAGACATTTCTATGCAATGTGCAAGAATGTAAAGCAAATCCTAGGAAAACATGCAATAACTATTAAACAACATGTTTACAACGTTCTAATGCTGAAACAATTCACCAAAAAGACTCCTCCATGTAAAGTTCCAAAACGGAAACATGTAAATATACAACAAGAAAAACATCTCACCGATAGACGTGAAGAAATCATTGTGAGCGTGAAGCGTCTGCACCAACAAACCCAACAGCAGCCAGGACAGCGCCATCCTGAGGAGGTATGCAGGATATTAGTGGATTAGTAGATTTTTGTCGGTCAGATATGCACAAACATGCACGCACACACACACACACACACACACACTCCTGTTTATAACTAACATTTATTCTATACTTGGTGGCTTAGTGGTTTAGCATGTTCTCCTCTCAGCACTAGGCATTCCTGGTTCGAATACCCATCTGGGTGGAGTTTCCATGTTCTCCCCATGTCCGTGTGGGTTTCCTCCGGGTTTTCCGGTTTCCTCTCACAGTCCAAAAACATGTATCAAGTCAATTGAGTTCTCCAAATTGCCCCATATAGAGTGTGTCTGTGTGAGTGAGTGTGTGCCCAGCGATGGATTGGCACCCTGTCCTGGGTGTATCTGCCCAGCGCCCGAAACGTTCTCCCCTGGATGGGCATGGGGAACCCCCCCGCGACTCTAATATAGGATAAAGCGGGAGATAATGAATGAATGAATGAATGTTCTAATGTTCTGCTTGTTATCTATTATTTACACGCAATGGACACGATCGTTAATCCAATTCCCACCAGCCAACCGGTCCTCTTTCTCATGTTAGTAACATGTTTTGATAACACACACACATTTATTTAATTAGTTAAGAGTTTTTTTTAAATCATTATCTTTATGAGTGAATATCCATCCATTCATTATCTTCCGCTGTATCCTATATTAGTGTCGCGGGGGGGTTCCCCCATGCCCATCCAGGGGAGAACGTCTCAGGCGCTGGGCAGATACACCCAGGAAAGGGCGCCAATCTATCGTTGGGCACAAACACAGACAAACACAAATATTCAATTGACCATTATCCATGTTTTTGGACTGTGGGAGGAAACCGGAGAACCCGGAGGAAACCCACATGGACACGGGGAGAACATGAGTGAATATAGTTCCTGTAATGGCTTCATAGGGGGAGCTACTAAGCACTGTTCACTGTGAAAGATGGAGAAAAGGTAAACATGTTTACGGCACGTTTACAGAATCAGGTCATTCTTATGAAGCTATTCGCAGAAACAAACCTCACCATCTGTGTTCAGAAGCCGCTATATAAACATTACACGTCGTAAAGGAGCCATGTGGAGGAGGAGGACGGAATGCGTCAGCAGTGTGTTAAATAAATATGCGGAACGTTCGAGAGGTCACAGCTGATCTGCTCAGCAGCTGGCTCATTGAGCCAGAAGTCTGCACCCAATCCTAAAGTCTCCAGGACATCTGGGTTCGTCTGTGGACGCTCAGGACAGGAATAATTAGAGAAATGAGGCTAAACACCAGGAGTTTGTCCGTGTTCATCTGAGACAGAGCGGTCAGCGGCCAAGCCAGGGCTAAAACCAAACCCCCGAACAAGCTAACCCCCACTTTTGGAGAGAGTCTGTTTAGGTGGATTTTAATGATGGGTTTATAAATGGACTTCTTGAAGCTGGATTACCTCAGTCATGTAATGATGCATGCTGGGCCTTAACGGTCAAACACTGGGACACAACGTTATGCATGCCAATGTAAGGATGTTTAAAAAAAAAAAAACTCTGACCTTTAGGCAAAAGCCAGCGAATTATAATACGTTCCTTTATGACAATCAAGAGAATGTGTCCAAACTTTTGACTGGTACTGGATTGTATTCAGAATGCATCCTTTTGACTCGCAAGGGATGATTTATGGGTGAATGTTAATAAGTATAAGAGAACAGTGATGCAACGTAGAATAAAACTTTCAAAAGGTTTGAAATTCAAGATTCAAGAAAGTTTTATTATCATTAATATCACATGTGGTACATGAGATAAGAACCAAATTATGGGTCACGGACCCCAAATACCCTGTTATTTAAAGTTATAATTAATTAATTCATTCATTCATTCATTATCTCCCACTTTATCCTCTATTAGGGTCGCGGGGGGGGGGTTCCCCATGCCCATCCAGGGGAGAACGTTTTGGGCGCTGGGCAGATAGACCCAGGACAGGGCGCCAATCCATTGCTGGGCACACACTCACTCACACAGACACGCACACAAACACACTCTATATGGGGCAATTTGGAGAACTCAATTGACCTCAATCCATGTTTTTGGACTCGAACTAGGGATTCGAACCGGGAATCCCTAGCGCTGAGAGGAGAACATGCTAAACCACTAAGCCACCGTGCCGCTATATTTTAAAGTTATAATTTAAATTTAAATTTTAAAGTAGAAAAACAGATTTTTTTTTAATACTGTATATAGATATGTGAAATATAAAAATATACAACTATAAATATATATAATATATATAATATACAACTACAAAAATAAATATAATATAGAATATTTTAACGAAATATGTATTAAAGAGCGGCACGGTGGCTTAGTGGTTTAGCACGTTCTCCTCTCAGCACTAGGGATTCCCGGTTCGAATCCCCATCTGGGTGGAGTTTCCATGTTCTCCCCGTGTCCATGTGGGTTTCCTCCGGGTTCTCCGGTTTCCTCCCACAGTCCAAAAACATGGATCAAGTCAATTGAATTCTCAAAAATTGCCCCGTATAGAGTGTGTCTGTGTGAGTGAGTGTGTGCCCAGCGATGGATTGGCGCCCTGTCCTGGGTGTATCTGCCCAGTGCCCGAAACGTTCTCCCCTGGATGGGCATGGGGAACCCCACCGCGACCCTAATAGAGGATAAAGCGGAAGATAATGAATGAATGTATTAGAGAGCGGCACGGTGGCTTAGTGGTTAGCACGTTCTCCTCTCAGCACTAGGGATTCTCGGTTCGAATCCCCATCTGGGTGGAGTTTCCATGTTCTCCCCGTGTCCGTGTGGGTTTCCTCCGGGTTCTCCGGTTTCCTCCCACAGTCCAAAAACATGGATCAAGTCAATTTAGATCTCCAAATTGCCCCATATAGAGTGTGTTTGAGTGAGTGAGTGTGTGTCCAGGGATAGATTGGCGCCCTGTCCTGGGTCTATCTGCCCAGCGCCCGAAACGTTCTCCCCTGGATGGGCATGGGGGAACCCCCCCCCCCAACACTAATATAGGATAAAGCAGAAGATAATGAATGAATGTATTAAACGCCTGCTGAACTTTGTAGACGTCCCGCAACTTTGTTCTTGAATCATAAGGAATTTAAAAAAGCTGACATTAATATTTGAATCGGAATAAAATCTGAATCTGTTTTTTTTTATCAACAATTTAAAATTCAAATGTATCATTTATAATGATGCAGAGTCGGAGCTGGAGGTTCTGCTGGTGTTCCTCTGCAGCACTCTGAGCTGATGGAGGAGGAGGAGGAGGAGGAGGAGGGGGGTCACGTGACGCTCAGTGTGTTCGTGAGGAATCGAGGTTCCCGCATGGAAGCTCGCGCTCATCCCCGAGTGCAGGAGCTGGCTGCCACGTGTTCAAGCCTCCCTCCCCTCCCACTGCAGCCTATCCCGTCACTCCACTGTCACCGCATACCGACACAAGAAACCCGCGCGCCCACGCAGGGCTGCACACGAGACGTCCACGCGGGGAGCGGGGAGAATGGACTTTAATGTCACGCGTCAATATATATATATATATATATATATATATATATATATATATATATATATATACATATAAATATAAATATATATAAGATATATACACGAGATTTAAGTGTTTAAAAAAGTTTGTAAGGTGGATTTGCTGCAGCATCACACACAAACATCCTCCACGAAACATCACGTGCTTATTAAAGTATATAAACACCAAATATAATATCTTCTATACCCTCCACGGGATAGAAGATAGCATGCGCTGAACACTATTTGACTAATTTCGCTATTACACACAAATGACGTCATTTAAATAAAAGGTATAACAGAAAAGCACGCAAGTCCGATGCCGTGAACGTGGCGGGCGTTAGGACCTTGCTTACCGTTCGGCGTTGTCCTCACTGAGCGCAGGATGGACGTTCTGATGGAGAAATGGCTCCAAACTTTAGCTCCTTCTCGCAGTGACTGTGTCTCACTGTGTCTCACTGTGTCTCACTGTGTCTCACTGTGTCTCTGCCCCACGCTGCTGCTGCTGCTGCTGTGTTTTGACTTTAATCCGCTGACGGACGCTGCGCTTTATCCTCAAACTCCACTCTGCACTTATAAAGTCTCCGCATAACGGAGCGGTGGGCGTGTCGAAAACCAAGTAGGCGTGTCGGAGGCTGAGGGGGCGTGTCGAAGGTTTTGTAAACGTGATTATTTTTTAAAGAATGTATTACATTTACAAATTTAAACCCCTGTTGGAGGCGGCACGGTGGCTTAGTGGTTAGCATGTTCTCCTCTCAGCACTAGGGATTCCCGGTTCGAATCCCCATCTGGGTGGAGTTTCCATGTTCTCCCCGTGTCTGCGTGGGTTTCCTCCGGGTTCTCCGGTTTCCTCCCACAGTCCAAAAACATGGATCAAGTCAATTGAGTTCTCCAAATTGCCCCATATAGAGTGTGTCTGTGTGAGTGAGTGTGTGCCCAGCGATGGATTGGCGCCCTGTCCTGGGTCAATCTGCCCAGCTCCCGAGACGTTCTCCCCTGGATGGGCATGATCCATGGGCATGGGGAACCCCACCGCGAACCTAATAGAGGATAAAGCGGGAGATAATGAATGAATGAACCCCTGTTGGTTCTCTGTTCTCTGTTGGTCAGTGCCATCACAGTACAGGTATCATTTGGGTGGTGGATTGTTTACAGTTCTGCAGTGATGCTGATGTGGTGAGGGGGGTTTTAGTGTAGTTTCTCCACCTCAGTGACACTGCTGGGATAGGACTAATGCACCAACCAAATAATCCCTGCTCTGTGGTGCTACTATTGGGGTCCTGAGCATCAGAACAGAGTAAAGGGGACGTACACAGTATGTACTGTAGAACACAAACAGATGGACTACAGTCTGGAATTGTAGAACTACAAAGTCCATTTTTACAGGAAGTGGAACTGAGAACATGGACAATAAGTGGAGCAGAATGGGGATGTGTACAAACAGGGGAGAACGTTTTGGGCGCTGGCTTTATCCTATAGACCGGGGGGGTTCCCCACCCATCCAGGGGAGAACATTTCGGACGCTGGGCAATCTATCGGGCGCCACGCTGGGCACACACTCACTCACACAAACACACTCTATAGGGGGCAATTTGGAGAACTCAATTGACTTGATCCATGTTTTTGGACTGTGGGAGGAAACCGGAGAACCCAGAGGAAAACCCACACGGACACTGGGAGAGAACATGGAAAACTCCACCCAGATGGGGATTCGAACCGGGAATCCCTAGTGCTGAGAGGAGAACGTGCTAACCACTAAGCCACCGTGCTCTCCCATATCTCTATATATATCTATCTATATATATATCTATATCTCTCTAGTCTCTCTCTCTCTCTCTCTCTCTCTATATATATATATATATATATATATACACACATACACAAATTGTAAAGTATGAGGGGTCAATTTTTTTGAATTTTTACTTTAAGTTACTTTATTATCTCTCTAAACAAAGAAGGTTTATACACAGGGTTCTAAGCAGATAGAACAGCTAAGGTCCCAGAATAACAACAATAAAACGGGCTGTTTTTCTTTAAGTCTAGGATATTTAAAAAAACATAATCCACATCTGACGTAAATCAGCTGCTGTAATGCGTGTCAGTCAGAGTGTTGAGCATATAATTCTGATAATGTGTGTGCTGTAATGGATTATTATATTCTTTTTGAATGTTATCGAGTTCGTCTGGATAATAAAATATAAACATTATAAATGCAATGAGTTCTCCAAATTTCCCAATATAGAGTGTGTACGTGTGAGTGAGTGTGTGCCCAGCGATAGATTGGCGTCCTGTCCTGGGTGTATCTGCCCAGCACCCGAAACGTTCTCCCCTGGATGGGCATGGGGAACCCCACCGCGACCCTAATATAGGATAAAGCGGAAGATATATATATATATATATATATATATATATATTTTTTTTTTTTTTTTTTTTTTTAATCACAGTCCTTTAATTAGCTTCAATAGAATTCATTACAAATGTTATAAAATGATTTTCACTGGTCTGCCATGTTTTAGTTTTTTTAAAACCTAGTTGTAATGTTTTTTATGCTGAAATAACGTTTTAAAAGTTCAGTAGAAATAAAAAAACTACAATTTTATTAAACGTGTTTAGATAACTCATTTCATTTGATTCAGTTGTGGCACGTCTGTGGCGTTTACTGAATCGATTCAGTAGAATGACTCTTTGCCCGCCTCCAGGTCGTGTGTGAGGCTCCGCACGTTCACAGCTCTGACTGCCACGAACAGGTCGGAGTGGGCGTGTCCAAAGCCCAGTGGGCGTGTCGAATGGATATTCCTAGCTTCCTATTGGCTTATTTTTCAGAAACGGTGGCAGCAGAGACGTATAAAAAAATCCCAGAGATGCGAACGAGAAAGAGTCTACCTTTAAATCATTAAATATGCAATCATTTAATCACCACAGACAAATTAAATCACTAATTAATTTAACATAATTAACCATTTATTATGTAATGAGCTAAGCTATTGCTGACAAATGTAAACTCAAATGTCTGAGTTATATTTACAAAACATTATTAAAGCTAAATTTAACATAATGGACTCATTGATGGGGCAGCACGGTGGCTTAGTGGTTTAGCATGTTCTCCTCTCAGCACTAGGCATTCCCGGTTCGAATCCCCATCTGGGTGGAGTTTCCATGTTCTCCCCGTGTCCGCGTGGGTTTCCTCCGGGTTCTCCGGTTTCCTCCCACAGTCCAAAAACATGGATCAAGTCAATTGAATTCTCAAAATTGCCCCATATAGAGTGTGTCTGTGTGAGTGAGTGTGTGCCCAGCGATGGATTGGCGCCCTGTCCTGGGTGTATCTGCCCAGCGCCCGAGACGTTCTCCCCTGGATGGGCATGGGGAACCCCACCGCGACCCTAATAGAGGATAAAGCGGGAAATAATGAATAAATGAATGAATGAATAAATAAGCTCTTAGCAGGCGGCACGGTGGCTTAGTGGTCAGCATGTTCTCCTCTCAGCACTAGGGATTCCCGGTTCGAATCCCCATCTGGGTGGAGTTTCCATGTTCTCCCGTGTCTGCGTGGGTTTCCTCCGGGTTCTCCGGTTTCCTCCCACAATCTAAAAACATGGTTCAAGTCAATTGAGTTTTCCAAATTGCCCCATATAGAGTGTGTCTGTGTGAGTGAGTGTGTGCCCAGCGATGGATTGGCGCCCTGTCCTGGGTGTATCTGCCCAGAGCCCGAAACGTTCTTCCCTGGATGGGCTTGGGGAACCCCCCCCCCCTTCCCCAATGGACAATGGATGGATGGATGGACTCATTGATGGAAGTTTGGGTAAAACTTTTTTTTTTTTTTTTCAGTACTAGGTTGTTAAATGTATCTATTGTTTTCTAATTTTATTGTTAAATAAAATAAAATCCAAACAGCATCGAATACATTTAAAAGAAACTAATTAATATTCAGAAAACAAGACACTTAAAAACGCTACAACACACGTGGTATAACTGTTTCAGTGCATAGTGTTAGATTTATGCTCATTACCTTTTGCTTAATTCTTACTTGGTGGGGGGGGGGTTCCCCTATGCCCATCCAGAGGAGAATATTTCGGGCGCTGAGCAGATACGCCCAGGACCGGGCACCAATCTTTTGCTGAGCACTCACACAGATACACACTATATAGAGGCAATTAAAAGCAGCCAATTTACCTTGAATCCATGTTTTTGGACTGTAGGGGGAAACCGAAGAACTCTGAGAAAACCCATGCAGACACGGGGAGGACATGGAAAATTCCACCCAGATCAGGATTCGAACCTGGATCCCCAGCGCTGAGAGGTGGACGTGCTAACCACTAAGCCACCCGTGTTACCCCACAGACAAATATCAATTAATGCAAATTTAAAACAACATTTACTTCGTATGAGTTTTGTTTTGTGGTGTTTTTACAGCTGCTTTTGATGTACAATCTCTGTTACTTGACTCACAGCTAATGAGTGAGACAGATTTAGCTAGCACTGTCGACCCACCTCAAAGAGCAGGCTCCACATAAAGCTTCATCTGGGATAAAGCGGCTTTAGAGTTCGTACTGTTCCGGATAATTGCGGGTGTCTTCGGCGTTTTGTGGTTCCCTCTTTTCATCTTTAATTTATATTTGACTCCAGAATGAATTGAAATAATAACTGCTCATTTACAACCAGCAGGTCTCTAATTAGGCTCCAGATCCCCAGAGCAGATTCTCTAAGCTGAGATCTTTTAAAACCTTCCCCCTCTCGCAAACAACGGAGCTGTTAGTCTGGCATGTGATTTCAGGAAACACTAAGAATTTATGAACGTGTGACTCTTTTGTTTGCTTGCAACTTTACTTCTCAATTTTTATTGGAAATCTTAATACCATTAAAGGTATTTTCTAAGTATTTCTATTAATAATTCGGCCCGAGGCGGCACGGTGGCACGGTTCTCCTCTCAGCACTAGGGATTCCCGGTTCGAATCCCCATCTGGGTGGAGTTTCCATGTTCTCCCCGTGTCCACGTGGGTTTCCTCCGGGTTCTCCGGTTTCCTCCCACAGTCTAAAAACATGGATCAAGTCAATTGAGTTCTCCAAATTGCCCCATATAGAGTGTGTCTGTGTGAGTGAGTGTGTGCCCAGCATAGATTGGCACCCTGTCTTGGGTGTATCTGCCCAGTGCCCAAAACGTTCTCCCCTGGATGGGCATGGGGAACCCTAATAGAGGATAAAGCGGAAGATAATGAATGAATGAATTTGGCCCCGACATTTTAAAACATATGAAGGTAACTGTAATACAGTATATACGAAGGCGAATACACAGATTAAATTTTTGGAATAAATAAAGCATTTAATGTTGACACAAGGTGGCAAACTTTGATGATAAAATGTACGTTTGGTTTGAGAAAGAAATGCTGATTTATTTGTTAAGTTTAAAAACAGTTTCGTGTTGAATGTGATGAGTTTGATGATGCGGTGGTTGAATCAGATATGAATAACTGCCCTTTGTGTGTGAAGGAGACACAGAGTTGATAGCAAAGTACAAAAAACTAAGCTATGAGAGGAAGGAGGAGGAGGAGGAGGTAGTGTACTGCTCATCATTCGTTCTCAGTGAGGCCGCATGGTCGACGGAACTCCTGGCCGCGCTCATGGATCCATTTGTTTGAAACTGGTTTGAAAGAATGAACACATTTAAGAAAAAAGCCTGATATCTTATTGCCCTTTTTACCCCCTTAGAAACACGATGACACGGCGATTTAAAGCTCATTCATGATAATGATACTAAATGCTCCATGTGCACAAATAATTTGCATTATTAATATTCCTACTACTACTACTTATTATTGTTATTGTTATTGCTATTATTACTATAGTTATTCCAATATTACTGTTACTATTTAAATCGCATTTACATTGCCTTTCATTATTACTACATAATTATTAGGGGTGAGCTGCAATATTCGCTGATTCGACGATTCGATTCGGAGAACCGTAGTCGACTATGAACCTCATAGTCGAATGTACCATTTTGACCACATGGGGGCGCCCATGGCTGCTGCTAAGCATTAGTTTTTACATGAAATGTCTTTGTTTTCGTTATATATATAGCCTTTTGTCAAATAAAATCAGCCTAATTTCTGTTAATATTTTTTTGAAAAAAGTCCAGAACGGGGAGCCCATTTACGGTGCTCTAGAAAAACAAGTAAAATATAAAAAAATAAAATAAAATTAAAAAAAACACGCTTATAGCGCCATCTTGTGGTGAAATTTTAACTGATTCGACTATCAGTCGACTATAGGGAAAATCTGACGAATCAGATTCGACTATGAAAATCCTTAGTTGAAGACACCCCTAATAATTATAGTATTTAAACATTTTTACTGTTGAATTCCATTACATCAACTGCATTTCACTTTTTTACTGTTATTAGGCTAGTATTAGTTACTTTTTTTATTTTTTTTATGTCTTAATGTCATAAATGTCTTGTAACCGTGGGACAGTGAGGAACGTAATTTCGATTACTTTGTATGTATAGAACATATTAAGGAATTGACAATAAAGCCTACTTTGACTTTGACCAACAGCCCTATACTGTAAGAATGGAACAGCTGGAGCTGCTGTTAAAAACGAAAACACACTTACCCCACTTGTTGCCTACCAGCACCGGACAGGCTGCATGCCATGTGCTGTAATCCCCCTCACCGCTGGGGAACAGATTGTACCAGAACACTGCAGAACCCTACAGAAGCACAGAGCTTAAATGAGCTCTTTGTCATGCAGGGTAATAAAACTGATTTCACATTCAGAAGGGTGATATTTCTTGCCATTTTGGGCCAAACGGCAACTCCAACATCGGGGAAGACGGTAGCACCTCCTGCTGTTACATTGCTCATCTGAAAAAGGCCCCACAGTAACATCAACTCAACTGAGAGTAAAAACGATTACAATATTATCCATACATCCATTATCTTCCGCTTTATCCTATATTAGGGTTGCGGAGAGGGGGGGTTCCCCATGCCCATCCAGGGGAGAACGTTTCGGGCGCTGGGCAGATACACCCAGGACAGGGCGCCAATCTATCGCTGGGCACACACTCACACACAGACACGCACACAAACACACTCTATATGGGGCAATTTGGAGAACTCAATTGACTTGATCCATGTTTTTGGACTGTGGGAGGAAACCGGAGAACCCGGAGGAAACCCACGCGGACAAAGGGGAGAACATGGAAACTCCACCCAGATGGGGATTCAAACCGGGAATCCCTAGTTCTGAGAGGAGAACATGCTAACCACTAAGCCACCGTGCCACCTCTTTACAATATTATTCATTCATTCATTCATTCATTCATTCATTATCTCCCACATTATCCTCTATTAGGGTCGCGGTGGGGTTCCCCATGCCCATCCAGGGGAGAACGTTTCGGGCGCTGGGCAGATACACCCAGGACAGGGCGCCAATCTATCGCTGGGCACACACTCACACACACAGACACACTCTATATGGGGAAATTTGGAGAACTCAATTGACTTGATCCATGTTTTTGGACTGTGGGAGGAAACCGGAGAACCCGGAGGAGACCCAAGCAGACACGGGGAGAACATGGAAATTCCACCCAGATGGGGATTCAAACCGGGAATCCCTAGCGCTGAGAGGAGAACATGCTAACCACTAAGCCACCGTGCCGCCCAATTACAATATAATATGAATGTGAAATCTGATGGAGCACAGCTTTCACTCGACTGTGTGGATGCGTTTAAAGTCTTACATAAAACAGCCAGGTGGCGATCCGGTTTCCGGTGCCGAGCTCTTCAAACGTGTCCTGCTCATCTTCCTAAAACAGACGGACCGTTAGGACGACGTTAAATGCTATTGAGATAATACAAATATCAATTATACTACAGCCCAGCGATGGACTGGCGCCCTGTCCTGGGTCTATCTGCCCAGCGCCCGAGATGTTCTCCCCTGGATGGGCATGGGGAACCCCACCGCGACCCTAATAGAGGATAAAGCGGGAGATAATGAATGAATGAATGAATTATACTACATTTCCAGTGTTCAGGACTCTGGATGGAGGATGGAGCTGTCAGGCTTCAGAGGCAGCAGGAGGAGAGGAAGGTAAACGAGGAGGTGATGGACGAGGTGAAGGACATGCAGTTGGTTGGGGAGGAAAGTCAGGAAAGAGTGACATAAAAAATGAAGTGTGCTCTCTAGCTGCTCTCAACAGAACTGAATGAAGTGAAAACTAAAGCGTGATTAAAAGAGAAGGATGAGTGCAATCAGTGCATTATTTGACGCGACGGCTCCCAATGGCCCCGGGTTCCATTTTCACAACTGTAGCTCAGAAAAAGTCAGAGTTCTGTCAGTTTTAATAACTCCCCTATTCACTTCTATGGGAAGTTTCAAATCTTTAAAACCATTATTTAAACAATTAATACATAACGCCGGTTTAGTCACAATTATTCACATAAAGCTCCTTGAACAAAGTCCATCCATTCATTATCTTCTGCTTTATCCTCTATTAGGGTCGCAGTGGGGTTCCCCATGCCCATCCAGGGGAGAACGTCTCGGGCGCTGGGCAGATACACCCAGGACAAGGCGCCAATTCATCGCTGGGCACACACTCACTCACACAGACACATTCTATATGGAGCAATTTTGGGAATTCAATTGACTTGATACATGTTTTTGGACTGTTGGAGGAAACCGGAGAACCCGGAGGAAACCCACGCGGACACGGGGAGGACATGGAAACTCCACAAGGATGGGGATTCGAACCGGGAATCGCTAGCGCTGAGAGGCGAACGTGCTAACCACTAAGCCATTATGAACAAAGTCTTTAGTTTAAGTGGTTAGGACTGAATTAAACGTAAAAATGTTCATTCATTCATTATCTTCCGCTTTATCCTCTATTAGGGTCGCGGGGAGGTTCCCCATGGCCATCCAGGGGAGAACGTTTCAGGCGCTGGGCAGATACACCCAGGACAGGGCGCCAATCCATCTCTGGGCACACACTCACTCACACAGACACACTCTATATGGGGCAATTTGGAGAACTCAATTGACTTGATCCATGTTTTTGGACTGTGGGAGGAAACCGGAGAACCCGGAGGAAACCCACGCAGACACGCGGTTAGCCCCCTTGAACAAAATCTTTAGTTTAAGTGGATAGGACTGAATTAATCACAAAAATCTGCTTAAGAATATTAAGTATAAGAAGAACAGTGCTTTTTGAATCACTAATTAAGATTCACTGTGGCAAACCCTGAGGATGAGGAGAGCTGAAACACACACACACACACACACACACACACCCACACACACATATAGATAATACAATATATTGTTACAGTATTGACGGTAGGTGATCAGATAAACTGGGTTCTGTGTAAACACACTGTACTGTAACACAAACTTTTAAAGACTAAACTATCATGATGTCTCCTAACCACACAATCTGTGTCCTTTGTAAATAAAGATAAAGGAGCCGGCTCAAGGTTTCAAAAAATAACTGAGAAGTTCAGTTTGTACCAAACACAAGGAAAACAAATCATGCTGCAGACATCCACTTTAAAAACTACACATTATAGCCAAAAGTATTTAAACCCTTACACATTACACCTGCAACAGATATCCCTGTGTCTGTGAGACCGTCAGTTCTCTTATACATCACTATAGTAACATGTAAAGTCCCGTCGAGCATCCTGCAGATCCTCCACCAACCAGAACTTTAATCAATCACTTATTAATTAAATGCCGTGCTTTATTATCAGCTCTAACTGCCTTCCTGGTCTGTTTCTTTTGAGGTGTGACCGGCTTCCTGGAGATCTTCATCCATGGCTCTGCTGACGAATACTGGATGGAACCTGAACATTAATTGGACTGGCGGTCCTGCAGGACGCCCCCTAATGGACTCATATAGTTTTCCAGTTGTTAGTTTTTCCATTTGTTAAATATCTCTACATGGCTGTCCTACACTGTTGTTGCTGTCTGGCCGCTCAAGGAGGATGAATCCCCCATTGAGTATTGGTTCTCCCAAGGTTTCTTCCTTAAATAACAACATAACAGGGAGTTTTTTCTTGCCACTGTCGCTTCGGCTTACTCTTTGGGAGTTTAAAGGCTTTTCATTCTGTAAAGCTGCTTTGTGACAATGTACTGTTGTAAAAAGCGCTATATAATTAAATAACTTGAACTTGAACTTGAACAGCAGTCATTCTGTTAGTTAATTCTAAAGTTTTTTTTATGTAATACTTTAAAAACTTAATGAAATGATAAATAATGATCTTGTGGTTTGTTTAAAATCTGAACTCACCCTGCTAAAGTCCAAATGTGGCTCATACTGGCCTCCAATCCCATAGTTTGCGACCTAAAAAGAGTGACATTATTATTATTATTATTATTATTATTATTATTATATTATTATTACACAGACATTCTGAATCTGTACGAGTTTCCCAGATTAATGTTCTGAATCGAACCTGCAGCTGCTCAGCAGTGAGGATGTCCAGTCCTGTGACGTCCTCAATCCGCTGGTTGAGCCGAGTGACCACAGGGTCATCGTAATCTGACAACCATGCACTACAGTATATAAGACTGTGTTATATATAGATACAGAAACCTACACTAAATAAAATAAAGCTCATATAAAATAACCTGGTTGCTTCAGTAAAATGCGGGTGGCTTAGTGGTTAATATGTTCACCTCTCAGCGCCACGTGAATCCCAATCTGGGTGGAATTTCCATGTTCTCCCCACGACTGTGTGGGTTTTCTCTGGGTCCTCCGGTTTCCCAGTCCAAAAACATGGCTGCACTAAATTGCCCCTATATTTTGTGTGTGTGTGTGTGTGTGTAAATATTACACTTAACCAATCGATGGACATGGATCCTAAACCCAAATCACAATAAATACAATTACTATTACATAAATATCAAAGGCGGCTTAGTGGTTAGCATGTTCTCACTCAGCACTAGGGATTCCCAGTTCGAATCCCCATCTGGGTGGAGTTTCCATGTTCTCCCCATGTCCGAGTGGGTTTCCTCCGGGTTCTCCGGTTTCCTCCCACAGTCCAAAAACATGGATCAATTCAAATGAGTTCTCCAAATTGCCCCATATAGAGTGTGTATGTGTGAGAGAGTGAGTGTGTGCCCAGCGATAGATTGGCGCCCTGTCCTGGGTGTATCTGCCCAGCGCCCGAAACATAATGGATGGATGGATAAATATCAAATTAAGTGTTTCCATGGAGGGGAGATAAGGCATGGCTGTTTTTACCTCTTGCTGATCCTGTAGGTGGCGATCTCAGGTACACCGGTGTTGGGGTTGGAAATAAAAGATCTATGGAGCTACAAAACCAAAAAAAAGGCTCAATGAAGTAATTAGAATTTTGGGCAGTTTGTGATGTAATACGTATCTCATCGGATACAGGACAGTTATGACATTGTATCTCCAGCAACCAATCACAAACCCTCAGAAAAGAAAGAAAAGAAATAACTAATGATGGTACCCTGGGCATGGCGAGCTCTTTGACCTTCTTAATCTCATCGGCTGAGATGATGTCGTGGTAGCGGACAATGTGAGGGTGGTCCCACTCGTCCTCCTGCTTGGCAGGAGCCAATAGAAGACGGGGGTTGTTGTTGCTGTTGTGGTACCTGCAGAACAGGCGGCTTTGTGTTCGCCGGATCTGCGGCAAGACATGCCATACATTAGCATGGAGGTAACGAATTTAATTAGGAATAATAGAGAAAACGGCACGTCCAGAAATGTACCATTTCAACACCTTCCCCTCGACAGAGCTGCTCATATCTCTGCTTTGTAGATCCCTTCAGCTGCACATCCTGTTTATCTGTTTGGTTCTTCTCTTCATTTTTACCCTGTTTGTCTGATTTTTGGTTCTTAACCTTTGTTTCATAGAACATCATGTTTTCACTGGCTTCCTGGTTATTGGGATCTGGCAAATGCGCACACACACACACACACACAGACACACACGTACACCCACATACATACACAAATTGGATTGTGAACGGGGACGGTGAATTTTGTTTTATGCTGATTATTACAAAAAAAAACGAATATTTTGTGTTAATATTCAGCAAAAGCTCTGCATTGTCTTTTTTTTGATAGTAAAATGGTATATTGCGTTTACGGCAGCACGGTGGTTTAGTGGTCGGCACGTTCGCCTCTCAGCGCTAGGGATTCCCGGTTCAAATCCCCATCTGGGTGGAGTTTCCATGTTCTCCCCGTGTCTGCGTGGGTTTCCTCCGGGTTCTCCGGTTTCCTCCCACAGTCCAAAAACATGGATCAAGTCAATTGAATTCTACAAAATTGCCCCATATAGAGTGTGTCTGTGTCAGTGAGTGTGTGCCCAGCGATGGATTGGCGCCCTGTCCTGGGTTTATCTGCCCAGCGCCCGAGACGTTCTCCCCTGGATGTGCATGGGGAACCCCCCGCGACCCTAGTAGAGGATAAAGTGGGAGATAATGAATGAATGAAAATTGCGTTTACACTAAATAAACTGCACATTGTTCCTGTGATTTTATAATAATAATGATCATGATTATTTGTGTGTAATAAGAGTGTAATCGTACCATCAGAATGTGTAATTGTCTCGTCTCTAATACACGCTCATTAATAGCCACTGGCAGATATCAGAGTAATCAGAAAAGCGGAACTTGAGGTTGGTATCTCAGAAGAAGGTTTCAGGAGAACCCAATGGAAACGAGGTCACCCTCATGTTTGCTCTTACCCAGTTTCAGCAACCTCTTGGTGAGCTCCAGCGCGCGGTCGAACTCCCCCAACTCGTACATGGTGTAGCTCAGGTAGTCCAGGACGTTCACTTTGTCCACCACGCTCGCCTCCTCGCCCTCGTCCAGCTGTTTGAGAGCCTGGGTCATCCACAGCTCAGTGTGGTAGTAATCTGCCTCGGAATACGCCACCTTCCCCAACTCGAAGCAGTCCACCGCCGACATGCGGCTCTTGTGGACCACACCTGGATCAGGATGCGCTACTTTTACCATCATTTAACTAAATGAATACAATTCAGAACAAACCTCCCCACAATGGGTGATTAATACGGAATGTTAACTAATGTTGGGTAGAATGAAGTAATGAGGTACGAGAGGTAGTGCATTATTGTGAATAAATCACACGCGTCACATCATGCCCAACAACACCTCTTTCTTGTGATTTATTCACAATAACGCATGACCTCATGTACATTATTGCTTTAGTAACACACACACACACACACACACACACACACACACACACACACACACACACACACACACACACACACACACACACACACACACACACACACACACACACACACACACACACACAGACCTGGCAGATCTCCAGTAGAGATGGACAACAAGACTCCCAGGCAGTGGAGTTTGTATGTTCTCCCTATTAATGCGAATAGATTTGATATAGGATGATAATCAAGGTCCTACTGAAGTGACGATCAGTTGGTTATAAATGCGTTTTTAAACTCTAGCAATGATAACATGCACACACACACACACACACACACGCACACACACACACACACACACACACACACACACACACACACACACAGACCTGGCAGATCTCCAGTAGAGATGGTGGAGGCAGAGAGCTGGTAGGTGTCCTGCAGTCTGATTAAGGCTTTAGCGGCTCCGGTCTGGTCCTCATCGCTGGGGAAGAACTGCCTCTGAACCGTCAGGTTAGAGATGAACACTGCACACACACACATACACACATACACACACACACACACACACACACACACACACACTTTATTAAATACACCAAATCCATTCCCATTCCTGCAACTATCCACAGCTAATCACGTGACAGCAGAGTATTGTAGTTACAGTGTGTGATTGTCGAGATTGTTGATGCCAGACAGGCTGCTTTAAACGACTTTCGATGTTTCTGATATTTGTAATATTTGTTAAATGAAGGCAGCAGAGATTGGAGGGTCAACAGGGTGAAAAAACACCTGTTTAAAAAACTAAATCAATATTTGAATATTAAAGATATTTTTTACGAATGCTTGGGATTGTGTAATGTCTTTTGGTTGAATTGTGTTTATTGGGGGCGGCACAGTGACGTAGTGGTTAACTCTCCGTGTCTGTGTGGGTTATCTCCAGACTCTCTGGTTTCTTTCCACAATCCAAAAACATGAATCTAAGGTGAATTGGCTGCTCTAAATTGCCCCTATATAGTGTGTGTGTGTGTGTGTGTAATTGGTATTTTGTATTCATTGGTATAATAATCAGACTGAATGAAACACAGACGAACCGTCACTGATGTCACTGAGCACCAGGTCTCCAGGTCGGCCCATTCTGAGACGAGTCGCTTCATCATTTTAAAGGCATTAACTGGGTGTCCAACGAAGCTTTCAGGGTCCTCCATTGCTGTCAGAGTCAGAGAGTCCAACTTTGCCGCCCATCTGATGGAAACAGCTTTTGTTTCTAAAGAAGTGTTTGAACTTCTGAATCATAAAGCTGTCAGTCCATTAATACTTACTGCTTGATCTTCTTTAGCTTGTTCTCCTCAGCTGTAATATAATTTTTCAGTGATGTCACCAGGTCCTTCTCTGTGTGAACCAGGTCCGTCAGCTGACCTACAGTTTTAACATCAATTAAAATCACACATATCAAAAGGAACAACAGGACCTGAGTTAGATATTCAGTTAGTTCAGATAAGGGCCTTTGTATGTGGTACCGCTTTACTTTACACCATCCCAAAACAAGCCTTCAGTTAAAGCAGCAAAACCAAATTTCACCAGATTGGAATGTGTGTGTGAATGTGTTTGTCTGTATGTCTGTCCCGTGATGGACTGGCCTAACCCTAAAACCCACGCAGACCTGACCCTAAAAAAGGTTCCAGCTAGTCATGTGACCTTAAACGGGCAGCGATTTAGAGAATAAATGAATGAAGAATAATAAGATAATAAAAGTCATCAAACTAATAAAGCAGACCAAAAAAAAGTTCCTGTCTCACCAACAGAGGTAAATAAATCATTGTGAGCTCTGAGAGTCAGGATGTGCAAACTTAACAGCAACCAGGTCAGCGCCATCCTGAAAGAGCGAGAGCGAGAGAGAGCGAGAGAGAGAGAGAGAGAGAGATTATAAATTGCTGAAAACACTTAAAACACCAAGGACTCACAATTAAGTGTATTAGACAGTGCACCTGTAGAACATGGTTCTAACAAGCACCTGATGTAAATGTCACTGTTAATGTATAGACAGACAGACAGACAATGTTTCGAGCCTTTATAGTACATTTATATTAATAATAATAATAATAATAATAATAATAATAATAATAATATTAGCAGGGCGGCACAGTGGCTTAGTGGTTAGCAGATTCTCCTCTCAGCACTAGGGATTCCCGGTTTGAATCCCCATCTGGGTGGAGTTTCCATGTTCTCCCCGTGTCTGCGTGGGTTTCCTCCGGGTTCTCCGGTTTCCTCCCACAGTCCAAAAACATGGATCAAGTTAATTGAGTTCTCCAAAATTGCCCCATATAGAGTGTGTTTGTGTGAGTGAGTGTGTGCCCAGTGATAGATTGGCGTCCTGTCCTGGGTGTATCTGCCCAGCGCCCAAAACGTTCTCACCTGGATGGGCATGGGGAACCCCCCCCCCCCCATGCATTTTATGTTTTAGACCAATTCTGCACTGTCATAAAAATATGTTCCATTTTGTTTCATGATTGGTCTGAATATAAAAATGTAAAACGCATCTACAATTTAAAAAGATTAAGTTTGAATTAAAATCCAATTCTAATTTATACAAATTACCAGCTGAACTGCATGAGAGCATATTAAAACCAGCACCTATAGAAATGAATATCCACACCTCATAATAATGTTAATGATAATTATGATAAATATGCTGCCACACACAAAAAGAGATGCATTAGAACCTTCATTACCGTTTAAAGATGTCAGTCACTGTACGAAACTGGATGAAGGTTCTGGTTGAGAGCTTTTTTTTCTATCTTTCTCCAGAGACCTGACCCCCTCTGCTGCAGGTTCTTTAACCTCGACTCGAGTGAAATGCAGTGCTGTTTCCTTCACCTCCTCTTTCTGCTCCTCAAACCTAAGGAGGAACGACATCCTCAGTTATTGGTGCTCAGCGGGTGGGAGGATTCACGACTCATTTGGCGGAATCGATTCAGCCAAACACTGAGCTAATACAAAGTCTAATAAAATGACTTTAATTTACAGAGTTAATTATTAGTGCTGCGGTTTGATGTTTGTGTTCATGTAGGATGTTCGGTTTCCATCGTTTTGATTTTTATATTTCTCTCTCAGCTGACAGGTGAATGTAGGAGTCAGTTTGTGTGCAAAGACGAGGACGAGGACAGTCTAACAAAGTAACTCGAATGTTCCATTAAATCAGATTCATACAAACTTCAGTCAAACCTTAAAATCCCAACAAGGTCTTCAGATGTTTCCTCAATCACAGTATCAGTTACTGCCATGTTTAAAGAATTTCCTTCTTAATATCAACCCTTCAGTATCTACTCAGTGGCTTCTGGACAGACGGTGAGACATTCAGGATAAGACGCATGGCAACGAAGCTAAGATACAGCCAGCTGCACCGACACCCAATGATAAATAAATGAACGAAGACAAAACAGTGGACGAAAACAAACCTTGATAGTGAAGTGTAAATTTAAAAAAGTCTAAAAGCATCAGCAAGAGCCATCAAACCCAGAGAACCTCGTTAGTGTTCTGATTTTAAAACCTCATCTAAACTCTCATCTCATTATCTTCTACTCAATCCTATATTAGGGTCACAGTGGGGGGGGGGGGTGGTGGAGGTGGTATCCAGGCGAGAATGTTTTGGTTGCTGGGCAGATAGTTCCAGGACAGTGTGCAGTGTACCAATCTGTTGCTGGGCACACACTCACATACACTATTCATTCATTCATTATCTTCCGCTTTATCCTATATTAGGGTCGCAGGGGGGTTCCCCATGCCCATCCAGGGGAGAACGTTTCGGGCACTGGGAAGATAGACCCAGGACAGGGAGTCAATCTATCACTGGGCACACACTCATTCACACAAACACACTCTATATGGGGCAATTTGGAGAATTCAATTGACCTTGATCCATGTTTTTGGACTGTGGGAAGTAAACCGGAGAACCCAGAGGAAACCCACGCGGACACAGGAGAACATGGAAACTCCACCCAGATTGGGATTCGACCCGGGAACACGCTGTGCACTTGATTAAAATAATTAATTCTGATTTATAGAAATATAATTCGATCTTGGCGGCATGGTGACTTAGTGGTTAGCATGTTCTCCTCTCAGCACTAGGGGTTCCCGGTTCGAATCCCCATCTGGGTGGAGTTTCCATGTTCTCCCCGTGTCTGCATGAGAACTCAATTGACTTGATCCATATTTTTGGACTGTGGGAGGAAAGCAGAGAACCCGGAGGAAACCCACGCAGACACACCCAAGGACAGGGCGCCAATCTATCGCTGGGCACACACTCACTCACACACACACACTCTATATGGGGCAATTTGGAGAACTCAATTGACTTTGATCCATGTTTTTGGACTGTGGGAGGAAACCGGAGAACCCGGAGGAAACCCACGCAGACATGGGGAGAACATGGAATCTCCACCCAGATGGGGATTCGAACCGGGAATCCCTAGCGCCGAGAGGCGAACGTGCTAACCACTAAGCCACCGTGGCGCCCGCTGATGCTTATATGACTTTCTATTTTGCAGAACGGTGTTTACTTTTTCGGAGTTAAAGACCGGATCAAAGTCCACTCGTCATGTTCAGCACTTCCAGGTTGAGCGCACACAGAGGGAAGGCTCTCCGGCGTTCTCCAGCATGGTGCATTCACGTTTACTGAATCTCAGACACATTGTGAAAAGCTCAGGGAAATGTTAACGAGACCTGAAGACGACGGGATCCAAAACTAAAGTACGTATTATTTTATTAACCATATCTTTGTTTTAGTTTATAGCTTTTCTGTATTAAAACCACATAATGACCTTGAGGTTTAATAATTAGCCCCTCTGGTGTAAATTGTAGCTTGAGGGACAGAAGTTGTATTGTATTATTGTATACATATATTCTCAACATTCTAGCAATAATCTGAAATCTTACTTATTACTTGGAATTACAAACACATTGTAAGGTCACCCTACAGATTCAGAACATACTTTATTTGCTTGTATAATAAAAGTGGGAGTCTTTTTATCATATAAATTTATGGATTATGTAATGATTATGTGCATTTGTGTGTGCAGGACATGTCCAGTGACTGCTGTCCACTCAGCATGATTTACTGGCGTGACTTTTTAAAGTCTAAGTGGAAGCACCTATATAAATGGTATTCAATTAATAAATAGTATGCAATGGCAGTGCTAAAGATATTGCATATAAACTGATATACAGTGTGTGTGTGTATATTATATATATATATATATATATATATATATATATATATATATATATATATATATATATATATATATATATATAAGGGCGGCACGGTGGCTTAGTGGTTAGCACGTTCGCCTCTCAGCGCTAGGGATTCCCGGTTCGAATCCCCATCTGGGTGGAGTTTCCATGTTCTCCCCGTGTCTGCGTGGGTTTCCTCCGGGTTCTCCGGTTTCCTCCCACAGTCCAAAAACATGGATCAAGTCAATTGAATTCTCAAAAATTGCCCCATATAGAGTGTGTCTGTGTGAGTGAGTGTGTGCCCAGCGATAGATTGGCACCCTGTCCTGGGTCTATCTGCCCAGCGCCCGAGACGTTCTCCCCTGGATGGGCATGGGGAACCCCACCGCGACCCTAATAGAGGATAAAGCAGGAGATAATGAATGAATGAATATATATATATATATATACATACGTGGGTGGCACGGTGGCTTAGTGGTTAGCATGTTCTCCTCTCAGCGCTAGGGATTCCCAGTTCGAATCCCCATCTGGTTGGAGTTTTCATGTTGTCCCCGTGTCCGCGTGGGTTTCCTCCGGGTTCTCCGGTTTCCTCCCACAGTCCAAAAACATGGATCAAGTCAATTGAGTTCTTCAAATTGCCCCATATATAGTGTGTATGCGTGCGTGTCTGTGTGAGTGAGTGTGTGCCCAGTGATAGATTGGCGCCCTGTCCTGGGTCTATCTGCCCAGTGCCCGAAACGTTCTCCCCTGGATGGACATGGGGAACCCCCCCACGACCCTAATAAAGGATAAAGCGGAAGATAATGAATGAATGAATAAACCGTCTATAATATGCTTTAAATGACAGAATTATTTCTTTTGTCAGGTCCTCATGTCTCCAGATCCGGGGTCCTCCCTCGTTAAGGGCGTGTATATACGACAGTTCTAAAGCCCTGGTTCCGTTTCTGTTCTACGGCGCCTCTTTGGTGATGGCAGTGCTGTATGTGCTTGCGGATCAGCTCTATAACTTTGTGTGCAGGGTCTTCATGCCACAGTACCACTACACATATGTGGCCCCGCTTGCTCTTATGCAGGTACCCCCCCCCCACACACACTGCCCCAATGCATGGACATTTGATTAAATGTGATCTATAAAAATAGTAATATTCCAAATGATATTTTATAATAATAATAGTCTCACTACCCATCCTCATTTGTAGGTTCTCCTCAGTCTGGTGGTGTTACTACTGCTGCATGCTCTGCACCTGGTCCGTCTGAATTCTTTCTCAGGGAGACTCGCGAAGCAGCTCATGGTTCCGGCTGTGTGCGGCAGTGTGCAAACGGTTCTGGCTCTGTGGGCTCAGGCCAACGCTCACTCTGGTCTGTTCTTGCTCACATCTCTCCTCCTGCCTCTCTTCACTCTGGTCTGGGGTCATTTACTGGCGCTGAACAACAAGACCTCCCCCTCTCTCATCCTTCTGATCGCACTACTCACTTTGACCTCTATGGGCTTTACAGGTGGGATATATAACATCACAGGTTCTTATATCTCCCCATGTTCTGCTTTAAGGGTGTGGTGATTAGCACGTCCGCCTCTCGGCGCTGGAGATCCAGGTTTACATTCAGGTTTGAATTATCTTATATATATATAGGGTGGCATGGTGGCTTAGTGTTTAGCACGTTCTCCTCTCAGCACTAGGGATTCCCGGTTCGAATCCCCATCTGGGTGGAGTTTCCATGTTCTCCCCGTGTCTGAGTGGGTTTTCTCAGGGTTCTCCGGTTTCCTCCCACAGTCCAAAAACATAGATCAAGGTCAATTGAATTCTCCAAATTGCCCCATATAGAGTGTGTATGTGTGAGTGAGTGAGTGTGTGCCCAGCGATAGATTGGCACCCTGTCCTGGGTGTATCTGCCCAGCGCCCGAAACGTTCTCCCCTGGATGGGCATGGGGTGGGATGGGAAATAATTCATTTCACAAACCATGGACAGGTTGCCAGGTCTTAACAAGGTGGACACACAAAGACTTGTGCACCAGCTAAAGAACGTCTAGCATCTTCAACTCTCCTGATCTTAATATCTATATAAGCAAATCAGAAAACCATTGAGAAAAACAATGCAGGAATGAGAGAACATGCAAATCCCAAAACCCTACATACCGTTCGGCCATTCTTGGAATCTTGTGATCTTTTGCTGTGAGAGAAGTCACCCGCTTTGCCACAGTGCCAGCCATCTACAAACTAATAAATAAAGCAATAATTACATATTCTGCATAAATCATAATAAAGAATGCCCTGTGCCTATGCAGGGGAGAAACTTATACACTAGATAGGGGCAATTTAGAGCAGCCAATTTACCTCGAATCCATATTTTTGTACTGTGGGAGGAAACTCCACCCAGATTAGAATTCAAACCTGGATCCCCAGCGCTGAGAGGAGGTGCTGCATTAATGTGCCGCTCAATGGCAGATTCATAAAAATTGAATATAATGTGGCAACAAAAGTTGTAAGAAGAACCTTTAAGAACCAGAATGTATGTAGCAGTCTGAAACATGGACACGCCCACTTCTTGCTCCATCATCCATTTCCTCATCATCTAAATCATAGAGATGGACTTTGTAGTTTTACAATTACAGACTGTAGTCCCTCTGTGTTCTTTGTGTTTGTTAGTCCCCTGTTGGTTCTCTGTTCTCTGTTGGTCAGGAGCATCACAGAACAGGTATCATTTGGGTGGTGGATTGTTTATTGTCAGTTCTGCAGTGACACTGATGTGGTGAGGGGGGTTTTAGTGTAGTTTCATTTCTCCACCTCAGTGACACTGCTGGGATAGGAATAATGCACCCACCAAATAATACCTGCTCTGTGGTGCTACTATTGGGGTCCTGACCATTAGAACAGAGTACACAGTATGTACTGTAGAACACAAACAGATGAACTACAGTCTGGAATTGTAGAACTACAAAGTCCATCTTTATAGAACGTGGAACTGAGAACATGGACAACAAGAGGATATATATATATATATATATATATATCCATCCATCATCTTCCCCATGCCCATCCAGGGAAGAACGTTTCGGGCGCTGGGCAGATACACCCAGGACAGGGCGCCAATCTATCGCTGGGCACACACTCACTCACACAGACACATACACTTTATATGGGGCAATTTGGAGAACTCAATTGACTTGATCCATGTTTTTGGACTGTGGGAGGAAACCGGAGAACCCAGAGGAAACCCACGCGGACACGGGGAGAACATAGAAACTCCACCCAGATGGGGATTCGAACCGGGAATCCCTAGTGCTGAGAGGAGAACGTGGTAACCACCAAGCCACTGTGTCGCCCCTATATATAAATATATATATATATATAATAGTGAATGTGAATCAATCAACTAAAATGCAATGTAATTAATTTAAGAATCAATTTAATGTGGATATTAGAACTCTGTGCACATCGCAGCACATTCTTCAGTAAATAATGAAATATTTGCAGGGAGTAATTGATGGCTTTATTAATAAGATGCCCCATTTGATTGAATAAGCAGGTTACAGCGGCCTGTACAGCATCGAGCCTCTGGAATACCTCTACTCTCCTTTAAGCCTCCTTCTGCACGGGCTCTCTCTCACCTGGATGAGCAAGGTATCTCAGACTGAGAGTGGCTGCTCCACGGCGACCGAGCTCTACACTCTCACCGTGAGCCGGAGCGTGCTGCTGGCCCTGCTGTGCGTGCTGCATCCCGACACTCCGCCGGCCGTCTCGCAGGGCAGCTGGCACAGTCTGCTGTTTCTGAGCTACATGCTGGCCGTTCTGCTGCTGGGGGCAATGCTACGCCTCACGGTGGAGGCAACCGCCCTGAAGCACTCAGCCCTCACGGCAGCTCTGCTGCACTCAGCCAGCGGACTCACGATGCCCGCTGTTCACTTATTATAAGCAGGTTTGGGTTCTGCTGGGTGGCATGTTCTCCTCTCAGCACTAGGGATTCCCGGTTCGAATCCCAATCTGGGTGGAGTTTCCATGTTCTCCCCATGTCCATGTGGGTTTCCTCCCACAGTCCAAAAACATGGATCAAGGTCAATTGGATTCTCCAAATTGCCCCATATACTGTAGAGTGTGTTCCCAGCAATAGAATAGGCGCCGTCCTGGGTGTATCTGCCCAGCACCCAAACGTTCTCCTCTGATGGGCATGGGGAACCCCCCCACCGCGACCCTAATATAGGATGAAGCTGAAGATAATGGATGGATGGATGGGTTTCTGCTTCAAACATACCTCAATGTCTGGATTCTGAACACTCCACAGGTTATGAAACTGGGCTTCTTTCCAGATAAAGTATTTATAAACTAAATGTTAAATGATTAAATGTTAACCTTGAGGCATGATGCACAACTCACAGCACTGAAAGCGAGGGCAGTGAAATCGTGATATGCAGGATGTAAAGGTTTTTACAAAAATAAAGGAAAACAAGTCAACACTGCAAACTTTGCTTTCACTAATTTTACAAGTTTGATTTTCAGGTTTTATATCAATTTATATCAATTTCGCCACGGTGGCTTAGTGGTTAGCACGTTCTCCTCTCAGCACTAGGGATTCCCGGTTGGGTGGAGTTTCCATGTTCTCCCCGTGGGTTTCCTCCGGGTTCTCCGGTTTCCTCCCACAGTCCAAAAAGATGGAGCAAATCAATTGAGTTCTCCAAATTGCCCCATATAGAGTGTGTCTGTGTGAGTGAGTGTGTGCCCAGCGATGGATTGGCGCCCTGTCCAGGATGTATCTGCCCAGCGCCCGAAACGTTCTCCCCTGGATGGGCATGGGGAACCCCCCCCCGCGACCCTAATATAGGATTAAAGCAGAAGATAATGGATGAATGAATGAATATATCAATTTGTTGCTGCTGACTTCAGAGTTTTACCGTGTTCTGTTATTTAATATATTATTTAATATATATATATATATATATCTAAATGTAAATCCCAAAAACTTCACTTTCATTATTTCAACTTAAGCCAAAACATTTTCTGTGCAAGATAAATTTAATACACACATTCATATATAAAACATACAGTACAGTCAAAAGTTTGGACACGCCTCCTTTATGCTCGGCTTGTTTTCCATGTCCTCAGTTCCACTTCATGAAAGATGGACTTTGTAGTTCTGTAGTCCATCTGTTTGTGTTCTACAGTACATACTGTGTTCTCTGGTCTCTAATGGCCAGGACCCCAATAGTAGCACCACAGAGCAGGGGTTATTTGGTTGGTGCATTATTCCTATCCCAGCAGTGTCACTGAGGTGGAGAAATGAAACTACACTAAAACCCCCTCACCACATCAGTGTCACTGCAGAACTGACAATAAACAATCCACCACCCAAATGATACCTGTTCTGTGATGCTCCTGACCAACAGAGAACAGAGAACCAACAATAAGAACACAGATGGACTACAGTCTGTAATTGTAAAAATACAAAGTCCATCTATATGATAAGTGGAGGAAATAAAAATGAGAGCAAGAAGGGGGCGTGTCCAAACTTTTGATTGGTACTGTATTTCTATAGTAATTATATATATATAACTTTATAACTTTGAGACTGAACTTTGTCTTCGTTCCTTATCGGTCTTTAATTTCGATACTGTAGAAAAATAGCAGAGAGGACAGCGAGTACGTCCACGTCTCTACACAGTTCTGATGAAGACCAGCTCACTACAGGAAGTGCTGGACGGTTCCCAGTTCTGATCAGTCATCTTAAGAGGGGTCTGCATTGGGAGGCAGACTCAGGCCGAGGCTGTGCAGCAGGTTGGAAGCGGGTCCAGCCAGTCCAGCCTGAGAAGACAGAGACTCCAGCAGGTTGCTCACCAGGTTGACGTCTATATCCAACGGCTGGTAGACTTCTTGTGCTGTTTGCGAGGGTTCATCTTCGGTAACAGCGCCGCCCTGCTGGTAAGACAAAAGTTATTATATCAGGAATGCACAGGTGCGTCGGCCGGGTTCTGTCAGAAATCCCGCTGAGTGATGCGAGCATACACGAGATGTGTTTATATAAAGAAAACATTCTGAAGGATCTGCTCAGGATCATTGATCATTCAGGTGATCGATGCATCATCTAACACAGTGAGTTCTTCAGCTCGGGGTTCGTTGTGGGTGGAATGAATCTGATCTCAGATCTGTGCTTCTGATCTTAACTTACTTCTGCACTGCGTTTAAAACTCTGTCCAACATTGGTGCTTTGAAGCTCCTGATCCATTTCATCCATGTATCTCCTCAGGTTCTCTAAGCTTTCTGGTCCTGCTTGTTCTTCACACCTCTCTTCATCCTCCAGCGATTCCTCATCATCATCATCGTCATCCTCATCCTCAAAATCATCCGAGTCCAGCTCTTCTTTTCCACCTGCAACACCAAGTTTATTAAAAAATAACCTTAAACCTAAAAGTTGTTGTGCTTAATAAAACAATTACACCTTCTTTTTGTTCCACTTATTCTCCATGTTCTCAGTTCCTCTTCCTGTAAAGATGGACTCTGTAGTTGTGTTCTACATCTGTTTGTGTTCTACAGTACTCTGGTCTCTAATGGTCAGAACCCCAATAGTAGCACCACAGAGCAGGGATTATTTGGTTGGTGCATTAGTCCTATCCCAGCAGTGTCACTGAGGTGTAAAAATGAAACTAAAATACACTAAAACTCCCTCACCACATCAGTGTCACTGCAGAACTGACAATAAACAATCCACCACCCAAATGATCCCTGTTCTGTGATGCTCCTGACCAACAGAGAACAGAGAACCAACAGGGGACTAACAACAACAAGAAGACAGATTAACTACAGTCTGTAATTGTAAAACTACAAAGTCCATCTAGATGGTAAGTGGAGGAAATGGACAATGGAGCAAGAAGGGGGCGTGTCCAAACTTTTGACTGTACTGTATATTATTTTTTAGGTTTTTTTTTTTTTTTTTGGACCAAACCATAAATCACATGTACGCGTCTCAGTGTCCATTCGGGGGACAGAGGAACTTACCGAGCAGTTTGTCTAACGCACTGGTCACTCCATCAGGGTCAAAAGTGAAGGGCTGAGACAAAAGAGACCTGAAAGCAAACAGAGCCGCACTTTAAACATCACTCAATCCTCATTAGAACTGTTCCGCAAACTTTAATAAGAATTTCAGGTCAAAAACACAGCAGAACCTTTTTACCGTTCGGCCTACAGAACCTGAGGACATTCAGAACACTCAGAACAGTGTTGTGAGGGACGTCCTACTGCAGAGGCTTTGCACAGAGATCTAAACTAAATGACTTTACTGTAGAGTACTGATGAAGCACGATGAGGATGAGGATGGTGAGCTATACCGTGGAAGTTCAGCTCCCTCGTGGGAGGACATGGCGTTGAAGAACTTCTTCATCCCCTGCGTCACAGCCACCAGAGTGTAACCGGCCTCCTCCTGACGCTGCTCCTCATCCTCACACGTTCCCGCGCTGCGCTCCACCTCTGAAGGCGTTCTGCCGCACGGACCCCCCCTTTCCTCCAGTAACCTCTCCAGCTGCTGAGGGCTGATGTTCAGCCACGCGTCACCTGTGGGAGGCGGGGCCTAAATTATTGTGGGCCACCTGACATTTATTCAGATCAGCTACTCAACCCTGTTTCTGAACCTGCACTCAGATCTGCTGATGGGATAGGACTTAAGCAGCAGAATAAGGTCAGGTGGGTTTGGTTTCCTCCCATGGTCCAAAAACATGGATTCAAGGTGTATCGGCTGCTCTAATCTGCCCCATCTATTCATTCATCCATTATCTTCCGCTTTATCCTATATTAGGGTCGCGGGGGGGCGGGGGGGTTCCCCATGCCCATCAAGGGGAGAACGTCTCGGGCGCCAGGACAGGGCGCCAACCTATCGCTGGGCACACACTCACTCACACAGACACACACTATATGGGGCAATTTGGAGAACTCAATTGACTTGATCCATGTTTTTGGACTGTGGGAGGAAACCGGAGAACCCGGAGGAAACCCACACGGACGCGGGGAGAACATGGAAACTCCACCCAGATGGGGATTCGAACTGGGAATACCTAGCGCTGAGAGGCGAACGTGCTAACCACTAAGAACGTGCTGTCCTGCCCCATCTAAATTGCCCCTATATAGAATGTGTCTGTGTGTTTGCCCAGCAAAATATTGGCGCCCTCTCCTGGATGAATCTGCCCAGCACCCAAAACATTCTCAAAGAGAGGAGGTTGAACACCACCCTTATCATCTTATCAGGACGATGGATGGATACATACCGTCCTCTAGAGGAAGATGAGCTTCTTGTTTCTTCAGGTCCTCCAAATTATAGGGGGTGCTCTCCAAAATTTGTAAGACCTCCTCACCTGGACCATGGACCGCAGAGCTGGAGAATAAGAGACAGACGAATCGTTTGATTAGGATATGACCTCAGAGCAGGTCCAGGAGCCGCGGTGGTAGACCACTGACCTCGGAGTCCGGATCACTGACTGCTGAAAGAAACTCTCTGCTGCAGCCAGGAGGTCCCTGTAGAGCGCAGAGCCTTCCAACTCCCCCTTTAACCCCAAACACACACATGACATCACATCGGTTCCATTCAGACCACATGAGTAGATTTCAGCTCCGCATTGGGCCTCGTCTGATTCCCACCTTAAAGTAGTCGTTCCTCTTCAGGCTGTCGAGAAAACCTTTCCAAAGTGGGTTGGAGTTCACGGAAGCTTCTGTCCTGACCTCCGAGCTTCTGCTGTTACTGCAAAGGATCTCAAATCCATGAGCCTGTGGGGAGCAGCAGAGGTGAGGATGGTTCAGTCACCGGGTTCCGTGTGGAGCCAAGTTTAAATGATTCGATTGATCCCCGGTTATCAGCTCATTACCCTCCAATTCATTCTATACGGGGTTGCAGTGGTGGTGATGGTGGAGGGGGGGGGGTCCCATGCTCACACTATATAGGGGCAGTCAATTTATGTTGAATCCATGTTTTTGGACTGTGGGAGGAAACCGGAGAACCCCGGGAAAACCCACGCAGAGGTGGAGAGAACATGGAAACTCCACTTAGATTAGAATTTGAACCTGGATACCCAGAGGAGAACATGCTAACCACTATACCAGCATGTCATCAGACAATGGTTATATCACACTTGTCATTTTCACACTTGCAGCAAATATATTTTAAAACTTATACAATGATTCCTATATTTAAGTTTATACGTCTTTAAGTTTTCAATTGACAATCACAGCGGTCCCAGCACTCACCACCGAGTCACATGCATGCGATTTTTGGAAAATTCACTTATGGGCAAAACGAGCACTACAGAATGAGACAGTTTGGTGGTTTATAAAACAACATCCTGGTCTTTATCTTTAAAACAACTTCCAGTTTAATCACGCTGTCTGAGTTCAGGCTCGTTTCAGCATCACTTTTTTAATTTGGGGAATATTGAAACGCTCACCAGTTTCATGCCCAGCTCGTGAGCTTTGTACTGAGGGTGGGATGGCGGAGGGAGCGAGAAGCCACTCCTCCGGTCCGGAACGAAGCTCTGCTGCTGCAGCTGAGCGTACAGACAGCGGGTGAAGGTCACCTTGAGAAGAAGCGACAATGAAGGAGATGAAGGAGAAATATAATTCATAAACACTCAAAAAGGTCACGACCCGGATGGAACTCTGATCTGAGGCTGCGGTCGGTCAGGTCTGGGTTCAGCAACGTTATGAGGTCAGCTGACCTGAATCTACTGAACCATCATCACGAGTTCCATCATCGGATCTGTTCTTCACTGACGACACGGACAGATTGCAAGATGATGAGGTCAGGATTCATCGAGCTCAGATTGTGAGAGAGTGGTTCGGGAAGCATGAGCCAGCACTCACACACATGGATCGACCGCCACAGAATCCAGACCTGACCCCACTGAGGATGTTTGAGATGTGTGGGGAATGTCACAGTGACAGTGTGATGTCATTAAATATGAAGTGTTTCTTTTTAGCAGGCAGTGTGTGTATAGATTTATATAACAACAGAATGATTAGAAAATATAACAAATATATACATTTATATACATTTGGTCATTTATTGGACGCTTTTATCCAAAGCGACTTACAAGGTGAGCACAGGGTTCATCACAACATCTCTGGAGCAATGAGGGTTAAGGGTCTCACTCAAGGACCAACATTGGTAACTTCAGTGGGTCTGGGATTTGAACCCCCAACCTTCTGATTGATAGCCCAACTTCCTGACCACTGAGCTACCACTCTCGTTGCTCCAGGGATGTTGTGATGAACCCTGTGCTCACCTTGTAAGTCGCTTTGGATAAAAGCGTCCAATAAATGACCAAATGTATGTACATGTATGTACAATGAGGGTTAAGGGTCTTACTCAAAGACCCACACTGGTAACTTCAGTGGACCTGGGATTTGAACCCCCAACCTTCAGATTGATAGCCCAATGCCCTGACCACTGAGCTACCACACCCTACCGCACCCCATATATGAAAGTGGGAGTACCGATGTGAGGACTCTGGACTCTGGAGGAAAGTTCTTGAACGTTCTGCAGGACTGAAGGTCGACTGGGTCCCGCAGGTAAAAGGCAGAAACAGCTGGAGCGACGAGATCAGGTCGCTGTGACAACACAGACGCTACACCCGCAGGGACGAAGCAGTGAGCATGGTGGAGGTTGCTCTGGATTTTTCCCGGATATCTGAAAGTACACGAGTCCAGAGTAATTATTCTTCCAGGAAAAGTTGGGCACAAACAACAGAGAGAAGAAGAACGGTGTGGGAAGCTTATCTTCTGTTGCATTTACATTTGGTCATCCAAAGCGACTTACAAGGTGAGAACAGGGTTCATCACAACATCCCTGGAGCAATGAGGGTTAAGGGTCTTGCTCAAGGACCCACATTGGTTACTTCAGTGGACCTGAGATTTGAACCCCCAACCTTCTGATTGATAGCCCAACACCCTAACCACTGAGCTACCACTCCCCTTATCTTCTGTTAGCTGACATTTCAATGTAGACCTCTACAGTTCTCTCTACTTCACGTTTCTTACCCTTGAAGTCGGTGTTCCAGTGCAGATCGGATGGCGTCGTCTGCCCTGCAGCTTCCTTCGTGCTTGTGCAGCACCTTTAATGCCTCTTGGACAGATGGCACGGAATCGAGTGGCCACCCTGCTTCACCGGGACGTGGGCACCTGGGCAGGATGTGCAGCTCCCCGCGGTACAGGAACACCTGGAACATCCAAGAACAAAGAGCAGCATGAGAACACGATTTCAAAGAATCTACACATCACAACTCAATGTATTAGGGACGGGGTGGCACGCTGGCTTAGTGGTTTAGCATGTTCCCCTCTCAGCGCTAGGGATTCCCGGTTCGAATCCCCATCTGGGGGGAGTTTCCATGTTCTCCCCGTGTCCACGTGGGTTTCCTCCGGGTTCTCCGGTTCCCTCCCACAGTCCAAAAACATGGTTCAAGTTAAACTGAATGCTCCAAATTGCCTCATATAATGTGTGTGAGAGTGAGTGTGTGCCCAGCGATTGTTTGGCGCCCTGTCCTGGGTGTATCTGCCCAGCGCCCGAGACGTTCTCCCTGGATGGGCATCCATGATCCATGATCCACTGGGATGGAATAAAATGGAATTAATGATGGTGATGTCGGACCCGGTTCTCACTGCTGTCTGGGTCGAGCCACTTGGGCAGATGATCCGCTGCTTCGATCAGGAGGAACTGCCCGTCGTTGTCCTGGATGCTGGCCGCCAGATCTTTAAAGGTCTGTGTGATGGATTTAAGCAGGTACACGATGAACCATTCATCCTCCACGTTGTCCCCGAACGCCGTGGTGCCACCCAAATGAGCCGGGACTCCTCCTACAAGACGGGGCGAGACGGGTCAAGCAACGGTTACATGTTCTCCGAGTGGAAGAAACTTCAGATTACTACCGTATTTTCCGGACTATAAGGCGCACCTAAAAGCCTAAAATTTTCCCAGAAATCGGACGTGTGCCTTATAATCCGGTGCGCCTTATACGTGTACTGAGTTCCAAAATCTATAAAAGTATTGTTGTGCGACCGAAAATTAATTTGGAGCTCGCCATCATTCCGGGAGGATTAAATAAAGAACTCCGACCGCTGGACATTGGCGTAAACGGGGCGTTTAAAGTAAAGTCACGGGCGCTGTGGGAGCGATGGATGATAGGCGGCGAACACACGTTTACTAAAACTCGGGAGGCGGCGGCGGGGCGAGTTACGCCACCGTCTGTGAATGGATTGTGGATGCCTGGGCCGAGGGTTCTGCTGTAACCGTCGTCCGAGCTTTCGCGAAAGCCGGCATCGTCGCCGAACGGCCGCCCGGAGACGGGACGGACTCGGACATCGATGAGAGGGAACACCGGAGTGCTCGATAGAGAACCAGCTTTTTAATTCAGACACAGAAGACGAGGACTTTGATGGATTTGTGGGAGAAGAGAGATTAAAATAATGTGTGTTTTATCAAATAGAATAAACTTCAATTATAAATCAGCGTTCTGCATCCTTTACTTTTCTTGTAGATCGTATGTTTTAGCGAGTGCCTTATAATACGCTGCCGTACAGAATAAGTACCGCACAGAAATAGAGTCCCTAATTCAGACTGCGCCTTATAGTACGGTGCGCCTTATACGTGGGTCAAATACAGAAACAGACCCCGTAATTCAGACTGCGCCTTATAATACGGTAAATAAGGTAGTTTATACGGTCTCAGCATCTAGTACCAGAAATCTTTACACCGTGACATCAGCACGAGCAGAACCCACACCTTTCTCTGGATGGAAGCTCAAGTGAAACGGCTGATGCTGCCAGATGTATCCCATGAGAAGAGAAGCCAGCTGAGCCAGGATGTTCTCCAGCTTCTGCACGAGGATCTGCTTCTCCTCCTGTTCTCCCAAAGGACCCGGGTGGAGCAGAAACAGCTTGTACTGAACCGCGTCCTCAGGGACAGGAGGCCTCTTTAAAAAGTCCATGAATTCAGCGACGACCCTGCAGAGAAATAAAGACACGAAAGAGGATTCATGAACCTGGACATCTAACGGTCTTCAAAAGTCTCTGATTATCCATCCATTATCTTCAGCTTTATCCTCTATTAGGGTCGCGGTGGGGGGGGGGTTCCTCATGCCCATCCAGGGGAGAACGTTTCGGGCGCTGGGCAGATACACACAGGACAGGGTGCCAATCTATCACTGGGCACACACTCACTCACACAGACACACTATATATGGGGCAATTTGGAGAACTCAATTGACTTGATCCATGTTTTTGGACTGTGGGAGGAAACCGGAGAACCCGGAGGAAACCCATACAGACATGGGGAGAACATGAAAACTCCACCCAGATGGGGATTCGAACCGGGAATCCCTAGTGCTGAGAGGAGAACATGCTGACCACTAAGCCACCGTGCCGCCCAATTAAATATAATCATCCATTCATTTATTATCTTCCGCTTTATCCTCTATTAGGGTCGCGGTGGGGTTCCCCATGCCCATCCAGGGGAGAACGTTTCGGGCGCTGGGCAGATAGACCCAGGACAGGGCGCCAATCTATCGCTGGGCACACACTCACGCACACATACACACTCTATTTGGGGCAATTTGGAGAACTCAATTAACTTGATCCATGTTTTTGGACTGTGGGAGGAAACCGGAGAACCCGGAGGAAACCCACACGGACACGGGGAGAACATGGAAACTCCACCCAAATGGGGATTCGAACCGGGAATCCCTAGTGCTGAGAGGAGAACATGATAATGTAAACAATAACTCAAGCACAGCGGTTTAGTGGTTGGCATGTTCTCCTCTCAGCGCTCGAGATCCAGGTTCGAATCCTAATCTGGGTGGAGTTTCCATGTTCTCCCCGTGAGTTTCCTCAGGGTTCTCCAGCTTCCTCCCACAGTCCAAAAACGTGGATTCAAGGTGAATTGAATGCTCTAAATTGCCCCGTATGGAGTGTGCAGTGATGGATTGACCCCTGTGATGGATGAATAAGACAGAACAGAACTTAGCTCACTCACTAAACGTACAGAACTTGCAGAGCGCGTCTCCAGTCTGTTATTATTTCACCTTTAAAGCTCGTTTTAAAGGCGCAGCCGCACGAAGCGCGTGCGGGTGGTTTAAACGTTGTTACTGCGACACCAAACGCTTTCGGTCTCCTTAGAAATTCAGAATAAAAGTCCTTTGACTAAACCGGGCGATTTGAACGATTTCAAACGATAAATGTTATTTCATTAAGTGATAATCACTTCGCTGGACTTTCTACATTCAATTAATTCATTCAAAACAACATAAAGGACGCATTATGTTCTAATGAATTTTTTAAAACCATTTGTTTCTATGCGCGGCACGGTGGCTTAGTGATTAGCATGTTCTCCTCTCAGCACTAGGGATTCCCGGTTCGAATCCCCATCTGGGTGGAGTTTCCATGTTCTCCCCGTGTCTGCGTGGGTTTCCTCCGGGTTCTCCGGTTTCCTCCCACAGTCCAAAAACATGGATCAAGTCAATTGAGTTCTCCAAATTGCCCCATATAGAGTGTGTCTGTGTGAGTGAGTGTGTGCCCAGCGATGGATTGGCGCCCTGTCCTGGGTGTATCTGCCCAGCACCCGAGACGTTCTCCCCTGGATGGACATGGGGAACCCCACCGCGACCCTAATAGAGGATAAAGCAGAAGATCCAGGGAGAACATGGAATGATTATATTTAATTGTGGCTTAGTGGTTTAGCATGTTCTCCTCTCAGCACTAGGGGATTCCCGGTTCGAATCCCCATCTGGGTGGAGTTTCCATGTTCTCCCCGTGTCTGCGTGGGTTTCCTCCGGGTTCTCCGGTTTCCTCCCATAGTCCAAAAACATGGATCAAGTCAATTGAGTTCTCCAAATTGCCCCATATAGAGTGTGTATGTGTATGTCTGTGTGAGTGAGTGTGTGCCCAGCGATGGATTGGCGCCCTGTCCTGGGTCTATCTGCCCAGCGCCCGAAACGTTCTCCCCTGGATGGGCATGGGGAACCCCCTCGCGACCCTAATAGAGGATAAAGCGGGAGATAATGAATGAATGAATGTTTCTATGCAGCTAAGATTTTTAACTAGGTCTAAGTCTCGAGTGTTCAGTAGTGTAAGACTTTTATTTTGATGGACCTCCTGACTCACACGGGGAGCGTGGTCAGGATGAAAACATGTGTGTGCTGTGTGAGCTGATGCTGATCGATTAATCGATCGATTGATTAATTGATCGATCGATTGATCGGTGATGCCGGACGGAGGCGGCTGGGTTCGGTTCTTCTGCACAGCGGGCGCCGGGATGGAGAACTTTCTGTCGGAGGAAGTGAATGACAGACTGCAGGTTTCTGAGGTTCTGAAGCTGCACTGCGTTTCATTCATTAAATAGAATCATTAATTAATTAATTCATTATCTCCCGCTTTATCCTCTATTAGGGTCACGGGGGGGGCGGGGATACACAGGGCGCCAATCCATCACTGGGCACACACTCACTCACACAGACACACTCTATATGGGGCAATTTAGAGAACTCAATTGACCTTGATCCATGTTTTTGGACTGTGGGAGGAAACCGGAGAACCCGGAGGAAACCCACGCAGACACGGGGAGAACATGAAAACTCCACCCAGATGGGGATTCGAACCGGAAATCCCTAGTGCTGAGAGGAGAACATGCTAATCACTAAACCACCGTGCTGCCTGATTAAATATATTCATTCATTCATTCATTAACTTCCACTTTATCCTCTATTAGGGTAACGGGGGGGTTCCCCATGCCCATCCAGGGGAGAACGTCTCGGGCGCTGGGCAGATAGACCCAGGACAGGGCGCCAATCCATCACTGGACACACACTCACTCAAACAGACACACTCTATATGGGGCAATTTGAAGAATTCAATTGACTTGATCCATGTTTTTGGACTCTCGGGCGCTGGGCAGATAGACCCGAACCGAGGTTCTGTATTCTGATCTCAGGTGTTGTATGTTCTGTAATAATGGAGGCAGTGGTTCTCTGTGTTTTTGTTGTAGGTGGAACAGATCCCAGGCAGCGTGTTCTTCAGATGTTCTGTAATAATGGAGGCAGTGGTTCTCTGTGTTTTGTTTTTGTAGGTGGAACAGATCCCAGGCAGAGTGTTCTTCAGATGCTGTTCCAAACTTCATGATGTAATGCAGCTGAAATCTGCAGAGAGGCTCTTCCTGCTTTTGAGTAGAGCTCCGGCGAGCACCCTCCCCACAAACCCAGGTGTGTAGAACATTCATTCATTCATTCATTCATTATCTCCCGCTTTATCCTATATTAGGGTCGCGGGGGGGTTCCCCATGCCCATCCAGGGGAGAACACTTCGGGCGCTGGGCAGATAGACCCAGGACAGGGGGCCAATCCGTCGCTGGGCACACACTCACTCACACAAACACACTCTATATGGGGCAATTTGGAGAACTCAATTGACTTGATCCATATTTTTGGACTGTGGGAGGAAACCGGAGAACCCGGAGGAAACCCACGCGGACACGGGGAGGACATGGAAACTCCACCCAGATGGGGATTCGAACCGGGAATCCCTAGTGCTGAGAGAGGAACATGCTAAACCACTAAGCCAGAGTGCCGCCCTGTGTGTAGAACATCTCCATCTTTTTAAAGTTCAGCCTCAGTGCTTCACCTCGTGGCGTAACATCTGAGACAGTGAGCGTTAGCAGGATGCTGCCGACCGGAGAGCAGAACGTTGTGCTGTTCAGAGGTGTCCCTGAGGAGACCCATCCACTCGCCCTGATGTAGCGGTCACTGAGTGTCACTGCAGCGCTGAGAACATCCATCTACAGCTCCCCTCTGTGAGGGTTCTGAAGAATAAAGAACAGGGCACGGTGGCTTAGTGGTTAGCACGTTCTCCTCTCAGCACTAGGAATTCCCGGTTCGAATCCCCATCTGGGTGGAGTTTCCATGTTCTCCCCGTGTCTGCGTGGGTTTCCTCCGGGTTCTCCGGTTTCCTCCCACAGTCCAAAAACATGGATCAAGTTAATTGAATTCTCAGAATTGCCCCATGTGATGTGTGTCTGCGTGAGTGAGTGTGTGCCCAGTGATGGATTGGCGCCCTGTCCTGGGTGTATCTGCCCAGCGCCCGAGATGTTCTCCCCTGGATGAGCATGGGGAACCCCACCGCGACCCTAGTAGAGGATGAAGCGGGAGATAATGAATGAATGAATTAAGAACCAAACTAAAAACCAACATGTCAATGTCTCCCATCTGACCAAATAACTCATTATTTAATTCATCCTCTCTACAGCAAAGGCTGTCCGTGTGATCCAGCAGAGCATCATGGGAGATCCAGATGTGTGGGATTGCACTTTATCTGTCTGGGCTGCTCTGCAGTCAGAGTTGGGCGCCTCCAGTGGCCGGGGTAAGAAGAGAAAGAGAGAGGAGGGTGAGAGGGAGGAGGAAAGCAATCCGAACCGAGGCGAGGACAGACGAGCAGGACAGAATCGTCCAACGTTCAGAGTGAGCTGTCGCTGCAGTGGAGCCATCGCTCGCCAGTTCAACTCTCAGGTCTGAGGCTGATCGTTTATCCTCTTCAATTCCATATATTCATTCATTCATTCATTCATTCATTATCTTCCACTTTATCCTCTATTAGGGTCGCGGGGGGGTTCCCCATGCCCATCCAGGGGAGAACGTTTCGGGCGCTGGGCAGATACACCCAGGACAGGACGCGAATCTATCACTGGGCACAAACTCACTCACACATACACATGCACTCTCTTCATGGGGCAATTTGGAGAACTCAGTTGACTTGATCCATGTTTTTGGACTGTGGAAGGAAACCGGAGAACCCGGAGGAAACCCACGCAGACACAGGGAGAACATGGAAACTTCACCCAGATGGGGATTCGTACCGGGAATCCCTAGTGCTGAGAGGAGAACATGCTAACCACTAAGCCACCATGCCGCCCCCATATATGTGTATATATATATATATATGTTCCTAATTATCAATAAGAAAACAAATTTATGTGTTATAGAGCCTGAATCGCATTATTGGGACGGCCATCACCCGAGAGCTGAAATGGAAAGCTGATCTTCGGGATCCAGAACTCGAGGTATCTCCGTCCTCCAGAACGAGATCGATTTAACACTTCAGCTTTTTGTCTCCGGTTCTCACGTTCTGTTATTACTTATTAAATTCCAGTCTCATTCTTTGCTGTGTTCTGAGTTTGTGCGTCATTCTCTCGTCAGGTGAATGTGTATTTAAGTGACGATCACTGTGTCGTTGGGATTCCGTTGTTAAGGTAACGTTAGTTACAATGCCAGATTACGTGAACATTACAGAGTTGAAGGTGTGTTGTGGGGTGGGAAGTTACAGTGTGTGTGTGTGTGTGTGTGTGTGTGTGTGTGTGTGTGTTTCAGGCATCCTCTGGCCAGTCGCAGTTATCTGAAGCACACAGGGCTCAGGTCCACTGTAGCCTGGGCTTTGGCTTCTCTCTGCAAAATCCAGGTTAGTTTTAAGTTCCACACTGATAAATAAATCAGCCTCACGTTATTATCTCTGATCACAAGAGGGAGGGAGAGAGTTTAGATCTCCAACCGGACCACCAGAGCGCATGTTCAGACTGGGTGGTGGTGCAGGTCAGACTGGGGGGTGGTGCAGGTCAGACTGGGTGGTGGAGCGTGTTCAGACTGGGTGGTTGTGCATATTCAGACTGGGTGGTGGAGCGTGTTCAGACTGGGTGGTGGAGCGTGTTCAGACTGGGTGGTTGTGCATATTCAGACTGGGTGGTGGTGCAGGTCAGACTGGGTGGTGGTGCATGTTCAGACTGGGTGGTGGTGCAGGTCAGACTGGGTGGTGGTGCAGGTCAGACTGGGTGGTGGTGCAGGTCAGACTGGGTGGTGGTGCAGGTCAGACTGGGTGGTTGTGCATATTCAGACTGGGTGGTGGTGCAGGTCAGACTGGGTGGTGGTGCAGGTCAGACTGGGTGGTGGTGCAGGTCAGACTGGGTGGTGGTGCATGTTCAGACTGGGTGGTGGTGCATGTTCAGACTGGGTGGTGGTGCATGTTCAGACTGGGTGGTGGTGCAGGTCAGACTGGGTGGTGGTGCAGGTCAGACTGGGTGGTGGTGCAGGTCAGACTGGGTGGTTGTGCATATTCAGACTGGGTGGTTGTGCATATTCAGACTGGGTGGTGGTGCAGGTCAGACTGGGTGGTGGTGCAGGTCAGACTGGGTGGTGGTGCAGGTCAGACTGGGTGGTGGTGCATGTTCAGACTGAGTGTAAAGTCGATCTCTCTGTTTCATTCAGGAATCTTCGGTGATTTTAGACCCTATGTGTGGAGTAGGAACCATTCTGCTGGAGGGGGCACAGGAGTGTACGGTCTGTGTACACACACACACACACACACACACACACACACACACACACACACACAGACCATTTGTTGTGACTCAGTGCATCGTTGTTTTGATGTGTGCAGAATAGTGTTTTCATCGGGATGGACAACAAGGCGGATCAGTTACAGAAGGCAGCGGAGAACGTGGAAGCTGCTGGTCAGGAGGGAAGGATCGTCCTCGTCCGGTCCTCCTGCCTGGGTAAGCTTTACGTAACAGGAACCAAGAACCGAGTTAGAGCTTGGGGGAGAGGCCTCACCGTTAAAAACAGATAAACTAGAGTCTGTTAGAGTGGAACCACAACGTTCTACAGTATAAAATAATGCACCTGCTCTCTCCTGCACACTGCTCAGAGATCCCATTACCCCCCGCGTCTGTGGACAGTGTGGTGTGTGACGTTCCGTTCGGACGCAAGTTCAGCTGCAGCACCGACATGCCGGCTGCTCTCCCACAGATTCTCACCGAGATGGAGAGGTAACAGAACACGCCTTCAAAACGAACCGAGTCGTTAATCTAGAGTCCGTGTTCTGTTAATGAGTCACCTGGTTTCCTCCTCTAAACGACTCCTTTTATACAGTGGGGTTAGGACACGTCCACTTCTTACTTTATTGTCCATTTCCTTCACTTATCATATAGATGTACTTTGTAGTTTTATAATTCCAGACTGTAGTCCATCTGTGTTCTTTGTCACGACCTGATGGACTACAGTCTGGAATTGTAGAACTACAAAGTCCATCTGTACAGGAAGTGGAACTGAGAACATGGACAATAAGTGGGTGAGAATTGTCCATACTTTTGGTTGGTGTTAGAAACATGGCATTAAAAATGTAAATTAAATAATTAAGGAGGGTGTCATGGTGGCTTAGTGGTTAGCATGTTCTCCTCTCAGCGCTAGGGATTCCCGGTTCGAATCCCCATCTGGGTGGAGTTTCCATGTTCTCCCTGTATCCGCGTGGGTTTCCTCTGGGTTCTCCGGTTTCCTCCCACAGTCCAAAAACATGGATCAAGTCAATTGAGTTCTCCAAATTGCCCCATATAGAGTGTGTCTGTGTGAGTGAGTGTGTGCCCAGCGATAGATTGGCGCCCTGTCCTGGGTGTATCTGCCCAGTGCCCGAAACGTTCTCCCCTGGATGGGCATGGGGAACCCCCGCCGCGAACCTAATATAGGATAAAGCGGAAGATAATGGATGGATGGAAATAATTAAGGAGGTAAGGGGACTGAATTGAGTCCTTCGTCATGCAGTGTTCGTGCAACTGGAGTAATGTAGGATGTGTGGAGCATGTGAAGGCAGCACGGTTTCTGATGGTCTGGATGGGTTTGGTTTCTCAGAGTCCTTCGTCCGGGTGGGAATCTGGTTCTTCTGCTTAGTCTGCAACTTTCGGCGCAGATTAAAAGGCTGATTAAATCGGACGCGCTCGGCACGCCGGCGTGCAGACGCAGCCACGACGAAGCCGCTCAGGCTGGAGGCTCAGAAACGTCAGAATCAACAGAGTTGCAACAGAGTGGCTCGACAGAGACGTCCGAGTTCGGGTCATTAGTTCTGCAAAGCAAGCACAGAGTGAGCCTCGGGAGCACGGACGCACTCATACACACCTACACCAAGCTACACAATCGCACAAGTGATGCATGAGAACAAGCTCACGAGGAGCACTTCTGACCTGGAACCCAGACGCCACCTCACAAACTCAGTGTTCTCTGAATATTGCACGCCGTTATTACCACAGGGGGTGGAAGCAGGAACAGTACTGGGTATCTACCATCACGTGTTCATACAGTGTGAGTCCCTGAGGCATTCTGTGATGGTATATTAATCAGACTGGACTGTATAGGATCAACTCAAATGGCTTTCTCCGTCTGCAGACTTTGAGGTTGTTGATTAAAGCGTGTAATTCGATTATGACGCGTTCATTGTGTTGTTCAGATGGCGTTCGTGTCACTTTGTGATTTGTCTTCCTCGCTCAAGGATGAGCTTAAGGGTTTTATAGCTGATGGGCAACAACAAATGAACAAAGTAATCTCAGTTTTCTGGCTCTGAAGCAGCAGACGTCTGAAAGTACGATTTATTTACCTCAGAACACGATGGACGGTACGATTTATTTACCTCAGAACACGATGGACGGTACGATTTATTTACCTCAGAACACGATGGAGGGTACGATTTATTTACCTCAGAACACGATGGAGGGTACGATTTATTTACCTCAGAACACGATGGAGGGTACGATTTATTTACCTCAGAACACGATGGAGGGTACGATTTATTTACCTCAGAACACGATGGAGGGTGCGATTTATTTACCTCAGAACACGATGGAGGGTGCGATTTATTTACCTCAGAACACGATGGACGGTACGATTTATTTACCTCAGAACACGATGGACAGTACGATTTATTTACCTCAGAACACGATGGACGGTACGATTTATTTACCTCAGAACACGATGGACGGTACGATTTATTTACCTCAGAACACGATGGACGGTACGATTTATTTACCTCAGAACACGATGGAGGGTACGATTTATTTACCTCAGAACACGATGGAGGGTACGATTTATTTACCTCAGAACACGATGGAGGGTACGATTTATTTACCTCAGAACACGATGGACGGTACGATTTATTTACCTCAGAACACGATGGACGGTACGATTTATTTACCTCAGAAGAGATGGACGGTACGATTTATTTACCTCAGAACACGATGGACGGTATGATTTATTTACCTCAGAACACGATGGACGGTGCGATTTATTTACCTCAGAACACGATGGACGGTACGATTTATTTACCTCAGAACACGATGGACGGTACGATTTATTTACCTCAGAACACGATGGACGGTACGATTTATTTACCTCAGAACACGATGGAGGGTACGATTTATTTACCTCAGAACACGATGGAGGGTACGATTTATTTACCTGAGAACACGATGGAGGGTGCGATTTATTTACCTCAGAACACGATGGAGGGTGCGATTTATTTACCTCAGAACACGATGGACGGTACGATTTATTTACCTCAGAACACGATGGACGGTACGATTTATTTACCTCAGAACACGATGGAGGGTACGATTTATTTACCTCAGAACACGATGGAGGGTACGATTTATTTACCTCAGAACACGATGGAGGGTGCGATTTATTTACCTCAGAACACGATGGAGGGTGCGATTTATTTACCTCAGAACACGATGGAGGGTACGATTTATTTACCTCAGAACACGATGGACGGTACGATTTATTTACCTCAGAAGAGATGGACGGTACGATTTATTTACCTCAGAACACGATGGAGGGTACGATTTATTTACCTCAGAACACGATGGACGGTATGATTTATTTACCTCAGAACACGATGGACAGTATGATTTATTTACCTCAGAACACGATGGACAGTATGATTTATTTACCTCAGAATAGATGGACAGTACGATTTATTTACCTCAGAACACGATGGACAGTATGATTTATTTACCTCAGAACAAGATGGAGGGTACGATTTATTTACCTCAGAACACGATGGAGGGTACGATTTATTTACCTCAGAACACGATGGAGGCGATCCTAAAAAGAAAACCCTATTTATTTTTCCATTAAAAATCCTCCTCGGAATAAACACAGACATAACTAACATGGTTCGAGTAGAAAATGATGACGTGACTTCAGTAAACTATGAATAAGATCTTCACAAACACACACACACTCTCTCTCACACACACACACACACACACAGACATGCAGCCATGTGTTATACATAAATGATGAGATTTATTAATAATTTAAAATCCAGTGTTTGGGAGCAAATCGAATGCTGATGGGTTGTTTTTATTTTCGAGTCTCTCAGCAGGAACAGGAGGTCAGTGCAGTCGCTCATGTGGGAGATTGTTACCCTGACAGCATCACACACACTGTTCTATCTCCTAAACACAAGTTTTACTCACAAAGACAGACTTTCACTAAAGCAAACTCACACAATCTTACATTTACATTACATTAACATTTGGTCATTTATTGGACGCTTTTAACCAAAGCGACTTACAAGGTGAGCATACAGGGTTAATCACAACATCCCTGGAGCAATGAGGGTTAAGGGTCTTGCTCAAGGACCCACATTGGTAACTTCAGTGGACCTGGGATTTGAAACCCCAAACTTCAGATTGATAGCCCAACGCTCTATCCACTGAGCTCTATCCACGCGCCCACCCTTGTAGACTAGTCGTTCAAATAGGGTTGAGAATGCATGTTAATTTGATCAGTTCCTTATTTATAGATAAATGCAGTGTGTGTGTGTGTGTGTGTGTGTGTGTTTTCCCTATACAAAGCCACACTGTTGTAGGATTCAAGCACAGCAGGGTTTTGTTGGTGTGAGTGGCTCAGACACAGCACTGCTTTAGTTTTTTAACCGTATCAGTGTAACTGCTGGACTGAAAATAGTCCCCCAACCAAAAATGTCCAGCCACCAGCATCCTGTATGCAGCATCCGGTCTGCACTGATGAAGGACGAGAGGCGTACAAACAAACTGCAGCAAAATACAGAGCTACTCTCTCAGAGCTTTCCAGATTCCGATTTTTCGGGGTTCAGCTCCCAAACCTTCAGGACCTATATCACATCCGCCGTCTGAGGAAATCTAGTGGCATCATCAAGGACCCCACTCACCCGAGCCACTGCCTTTTCTTGCAGTTGCCGAGTGGGAAGAGGCTCAGAAGCTTAAAGACCAGAACCAGACGCTTTAGGAACAGCTTCTTCCCACAGGCAACCAGACTGAGGAACGGCCAATAGAACCGTGAACTGCTCATACTCGTACAATTTCCACCTATATACACACCGCACCTTGCACTTAACTGCACAGCACCCACATACACACTCACATACACCCTCTTCCATACCCTTCTCATATTTTATATTTAAAATTTTTATTTTTTAAATTTATTTCAAATTTATTGTATATTTTCTTTCTTGGGCGGCACGGTGGCTTAGTAGTTAGCACGTTCGCCTCTCAGCGCTGGGGATTCCCGGTTCGAATCCCCATCTGGGTGGAGTTTCCATGTTCTCCCTGTGTATGCGTGGGTTTCCTCCCACAGTCCAAAAACATTGATCAAGGTCAATTGAGTTCTCCAAATTGCCCCATATAGAGTGTGTCTGTGTGAGTGAGTGTGTGCCCAGCGATGGATTGGTGCCCTGTCCTGGGTGTATCTGCCCAGCGCCCGAAACGTTCTCCCCTGGATGGGCATGGGGAACCCCCCCCGCGACCCTAATAGAGGATAAAGCGGGAGATAATGGATGAATGAATTTTCTTTCTTATATTTGTAAATATTGCTTTTTTTGCACAGTTGTGGGCGTTTGCTCATAAGTACCCCAGTACTAGGTGATGTGACAATAAAAATCCTTGAATCCTTGATTGCAGATTACAGATGTACCCGCTGTGGTTGTCCTATAAAGAAGGACTTTGGTGGAGGTCTATCAAAGAAGACTTAAAATATGTAGAGAAACAAACTGACAACAGAAAGTGATTTGAGTAATCATCCCCATCTTCCACACATTTACCACACTTATCTAATGGAGTGCTTTTGTTCTGTATCAACCTTCTATCTGCTCCTGCTGCTCTGATATCTGCTGTCGAGCGGCTGCTCGGTGATGCTGCAAATGTTCAGATTAAAGCGGCCTGCTTCACGCTGATGGATCTGCTTCTGTGCCTTCACCTGCCTTCTCATCCGACTCTCAACCTACACAAATAAATCCAGCAAACGGCGCCGGCTGATTTACGGACATCACGATGAAAGACCACTTTGAGATAAGATAGAAGATGACAGCTGTTTGGTTTTTATTTAAGTCTAAAAGGCTCTGTGGGAGTGACGTCGCCACAGGGCCCCGGGGGGCTTCAGGGGGATTTTGGATCCGGTCCGTCCGGAGTAGGTTAATGATAAATTGCCACCATCGCGAGCTCAGCACGTCCGCATCTCAGCACTGAGGATCTAGTTTCGAATCCTGATCTGGGTGGAGTTTCCGTGTCCGTGTGGGTTTACTCCAGGCTCTCCGGTTTCCTCCCACAGTCCAGAAACTTGGATTCAAGATTAAATGCCCCATCCAAAATTGCCCCTATATAGTGTGTGTGATGGAGTGTGTGCCCAGTGATGGATTTGCCAAACCCTCATAAAGTTCTCCACTGGATGGACATGGGGAAATCCACAACCCTGGTATCAGATTAGGCAGAAGATAATGAGGTATTTAAAAATAGGTAATGAGTGTGTATGTATTGACCCCTTTATGAGAAACACCTCCGTCTTTCTACACTCATTATCTATTTGATCTATTCCTCTTAGGATCCACACGTTACAGACTGTAGTCCCTCTGTCTCTTTACATACGTTCGTCCTCTTTATCCTGTTCTTTAATAATCAGATACACACAGTGCAGGTATGATTTGGGTGGTGGATGATTCTGAGCACTGAAGGCTGCTAATTAATGCTAACTAAGGGAATGCTAAGTGGGGCTCCACTGCTGGTTTGTTCTTGTTTTATATATTATTTATATTATTATAAATTATTATTATTATTTATTTATATTCATTCATTATCTCCCGCTTTATCCTCTATTAGGGTCGCGGTGGGGTTCCCCATGCCCATCCAGGGGAGAACGTCTCGGGCGCTGAGCAGATACACCCAGGACAGGGCGCCAATCCATCGCTGGGCACACACTCACTCACACAGACACACTCTATATGGGGCAATTTTGAGAATTCAATTGACTTGATCCATGTTTTTGGACTGTGGGAGGAAACCGGAGAACGGGGAGAACATGGAAACTTCACCCAGCTGGGGATTCGAACCGGGAATCCCTAGAGCTGAGAGGCAAACGTGCTAACCACTAAGCCACCGTGCCGCCCTTTATTTATATTATTATTTATATATATATATATTTTATTTTATCTTTATTCTATTTTTATTCTATATTCTATTTTAACTTTATGTGGAGATGTCGGGTAAGAATTTCACAGCTGGCTGTACCATGTATATCTAAGTATGTGACCAATAAACCGGATTTGATTTGCTTTATTTCTTTTTGGATTAAATTAATAAATTAAAGTGCACTGTTAGACTTAATGTCGAGGAATTAAAGTCCCACTTTATTCAATTATTCATCACGATTTATGTGATTTAGAAAACAAGGTAAAGCAATTAAAGTTATTAACACTCTTCTCAGAAGCTGAAAGTTCTGGTGTAACACATCACAGCCTGTAGATGGCAGTAGAGCTTAAGGCGGTAACGCTTTCGTTTTAAACATGTTTTTGTGATTTAAACTAAATCCTTTTGAAATGAAGCTGTAGATCTGAAAGTTTATGAACCAGCCCTCAGTCTTAATGATGTCGCTTAAAAGAAGAACGCTGGCACTCTGTTCACTCCTGTATTTTATATTTTTATCCTTCACTTGTATGTTTTAGCCTTCTCCTCATCCTGGCCTCATATGAGTCCTAATAGATTCTAAATCTCATCTCACCTCAATTTCTACCACTTAATCCTTCACTGGAGTTGCTCGGGGGTTCCCCATGCCCATCCAAAGGAGAACATTTCGAGTGCTGGGCAGATACACCCAGGACCGAATGCCAATCTATTACTAGCACACACTCGCTCACTCTCTCACACACACACTATATAGGGGCAATTTAGAGCAGCCAATTTAAATTGATGTCTTTAGACTCCGGGAGGACACAGGAGAACCCAGAGAAAACTCATAGAGACATGGCGAGAACATGGAATGATTTTCTTCTTTTTACATATTAATGCTGCCGTTGGGCTTCAAAACATGATGAGCGCTGAGATCTAAAAATATCCAAAAAATCGTTCAGCATAATACATTATTACAAATCACTCTTGAAGTGAAGAAAGATGAGGAACACGGACTTCTGGCAACAAATGGCTATGAAAACTATGAGGCCTGGAAACATTCAGTAGCTGACACAGAACTCAGGATTGTAAAAACATGAAACACGAGGCCATGGGAATGAAGGAAAGAAAATGAAAATAGAAAAAACTGGATTACAGGACAATTATTCAAAACTAGAAACAGTGGGATTATAGAATGCTGGGGAATTTACGACAGCGTGAACCTCTTCGTATTAATAACAACCAGAATGATCCAAATTAAACGATTATTGGATTCATTTAAACTTATCCTCGCAGTACAGGCTGTTCCATCAAGTTTCTCTTCACGCTGTGTGCGGTTGAAATGATATTAAACTTCACTTGATTTTAAAATCTATTTATGGCTCAGTTCTAGTTTTTAGAACACTTGCCAGCTTTGCCTGATGATGATTCCTGCAAATGGAGATTTATGAATGTTATGGTGACATTCATAAGAAAAAAAAAGTATTACGCCGGAAGCTGGAACTTTAACCAAAGTGGCAAACCTGATCATTATCAATCTGGCTTCTAGATTATTCTTTTTTTCCCCCTCAATGCAAAATGTGTTTTAAGATGTTTTTTTTTAAGATGCTTAGTGACTCAGCCCTATGGACAGAGTTGGAAAGATTGTTCCAGCATTTAGCCGTGGAGAACGAGTCAGAGTGAAAATGAACACTGCGGTGAGGTTGAATCAGCAGGCCACATTCATCACTGTTTAGTGTTATAATGCAGGGATTACTCAACTGGTGGGTCGTAGACTGCTTGTGAAAAATATATAAATAAAAAAATACAAATAATTAATGCTCATCTGATTTTGTCCTTGTCTTTTATCATGGAAAAAAAAATAGAAATGTGTAGGGCGCACGCATCATACTCATCGCCATGGAAACCACCATTCATTTGCCGGTTACCCTTTGTGATGATGTTCGGAGGGAAGATTCTGAAACGTAAATATAACCCGTATTTGAAATGTGGATTTTTTATTTATTTTTTTATTCGCTTTGGAGGCATGCAGGTTGTGTTTTAAAAGCTAGTTTTCAAAAATAAATTTGTTTAGTGTGTATTTTATACTTATATACTTAATGACAGAAAATGTGGGTCCTGGGCCGAGAGGAGATGAGAAGCCACGTTCTAATAAATATTTTGTGTAATATTCAGCAAAAGTCCTGTGTTGTTCTGCGATAACAAACTGTGATTTTGTGTTTACAGTAAATAAACTAATAAGAAACTGAACATTGTTCCTTTAATTTTTGTAATTTTTTTGGCAAAGTTAATTATTGCATAGTAATCATAACTGTGATTATTTCTTAGACAATATTGTTAATGGCTGCACGGTGGCTTAGTGGTTAACACATTCTCCTCTCAGCACTAGGGATTCCCGGTTTGAATCCCCATCTGGGTGGAGTTTCCATGTTCTCCCCGTGTCCGCATGGGTTTCCTCCGGGTTCTCTGGTTTCCTCCCACAGTCCAAAAACATGGATCAAGTCAATTGAGTTCTCCAAATTGCCCCATATAGAGTGTGTATGTGTCTGTGTGAGTGAGTGAGTGAGTGTGTGCCCAGTGATAGATTGGCGCCCTGTCCTGGGTGTATCTGCCCAGCGCCCGAAACGTTCTCCCCTGGATGGGCATGGGGAACCCCCCCGCGACCCTACTAGAGGATAAAGCGGAAGATAATGGATGGATGGACAATATTGATAATGTCGAAATCTGTGATGGTCTCAGCCTCACTGTGCAGGAATGAAAGTAATGCAGTTGTAACAGAATCTGATGACTTGTTTTCAGTAACACACACACACACACACACACACACACACACACAGCACCGGTCTGTTTGTCAACAGAAGACAAGTCAACTACAAGTCTGCAAGGCGTCAGTGTGTGTGCTTTGGAGAAACGAGAACTGAGGGCTGACAGTTTGAAAGTAAAGAACCAGACGCGAGGAACTTATAATAATCCATTCTGAGTGTTGTAGTTCGATTTTCTCTTTTCACTGTTCTTCAGAAGGCAGATAGAACGAAGGATGATACGCTCAAGAACACAAAGCAACATGCATGCACACCCACACACACTCTCTCACACACACACACACACTCACAGCACAAAGTAGCTTTTCAGCTTGCCCTTCATCTTAAAGGCACAGACCATCCTTTTACTCTCCCAGCATGCTCTCTGACAGATAAAAGGCTGAGGAAGAAAAAAAGTGAACAAATGAGATGAGATTGTCACCAGGATTCACCACTTATCAAGCTGCAGTGCATGGAAATTCTCATTCCTTTTTGCTACCACCCACATCCCTGTCAGGCTCAAGGGCCATGGGATCGGAAGGCTCAGATCACACAGGATTCTGGGAACAGAGGACTATAGGACACAATGGATGATGAGTTTAAAAGCACGACGAGATGCCCTTAATGTCATTAAAAGAACATTGTGAAATTACTTTTAGACAATCCACTATGGTGAAAACAAAAAGGAAAAAACAACACAATACACTGAAGTGTAGATGCAACATGTGTTGTGTTTCCGCAGGTTTTATTTATTACTCGCCCCTTCACATCCAAAGCTTCGTGCAAACGGTGTAAACGTTAATGTGCCGTTGAAATAGCAATCTGGCAAAGTCAAAGAGCGCCAGGCTCTTAAAGCAAACAGCAAGGGACATGCTGATTGGTTCATTCGACGAAATACACCCAATGCAATCATGATAGCGAAGACACACTGACACGCCATAAATCAAGCTGTGAGCTGCTAAAGATTGCTAATATAAAGTCTCTTGAGTTACTTTTTGATGGTTTGTAAAAAGTATATATAACATATACATATATATATATATATATATATATATATATATATATATATATATATATATATATATATATATATAGTGGGAGCGGTAGCTCAGTGGTTAGGGTGTTGGGCTATCAATCAGATGGTTGGGGGTTCAAATCCCAGGTCCACTGAAGTTACCAGTGTGGGCCCTTGAGCAAGACCCTTAACCCTCATTGCTCCAGGGATGTTGTGATGAACCCTGTGCTCACCTTGTAAGTCGCGTTGGATAAAAGCGTCCAATAAATGACCAAATGTAAATGCAAATGTAAACTGTCGCTCAAAGAATCATAAATTTGGAAAAATATGGAAAATGTTGTGGCGATCAGAGCAACAGTGTTTTTTCAGCACCATATCAGAGTTCATAAAAATAATATGAAAATTATAATATTACATTTATACAGTTGGCACCACTGTATACAGCACCTGGAGTTAGGTGGGGCCGGAAATCGAACCAGGGGCCTTCAGAACCAGGGGCAAGGCTGGTTCCTTAACCACAAGCCCCAACGAGAATAGAACTGCCCCACTTAGTGGATCTCTAAGTCAGTGATTGTAACATGCATTAAAAAAATTACAGAAAATCCCTTAAAGCATCCGTCACTCTTACTTTTACACATCAGTTCACACGACACACAAAAGGCACTTAATTAACCTCTGTATGCTTCATCTGAACAATTCTTATTTACGTTTCCACCTTTCTACTTTCCACCATGCGGATTCCTGCTGATTTATCATCACACAGACAGACCAAACATGACTGTAAGTGCATCGACGGCAGTCTTAATGATGTCAGACATGGCTGCAGTTATATATAGTATTATTTCACAAGCAAATGTCAAATTTTTACATTCCGTCAAAAAAAGAAAGTGAATTTCATGTCGGTAATATCTCCATCCTATTTTTTAAAACGAGCTAAAATAGGTCAGCGAGTGAGTCAGGCTGCGTCTTCCTCTCTGCAACGTTTCATGTGCGACGTTGGTGGGGAATATTTTGACACTACACCATATGACTCACATGCTGGCCAACCACAGGCTAAAATTATTTAGTGGTTAGATTTTGTATAATTATAAAGATTACTACTATTAATATAACTTTTAGATTTTTTTTTAAAGCATATGAAGTTTCAAACCTTGATGTCACTGTGGCTCTTTTAAGGCATTTGTTTTGCAATCCTTCCTGTCTTTTTTTATTTAGTTTTATACAGAAGTTTATTGGAAATTAATTGAGCTGTTCAAGAATAACATACCAACAGTAAAGTACAGTGGTGCGAGCATTAGAATATGCTCTGTGGTTGCTTTGTTTGTCGTTTCCTTAGAAACATTATTAAGATTAGAACTGTTTTTGGAATGGTTCACTTATTTAATATTCATATAATGAATAATCGTTCCCTTATTTAATATTCATGAGCATTTAAAACATCTCATTTCATATCTCATGACCATTCAGGAGAGAACATTCCAGGTGCCGGTAGATACACAGATCCATCACTGGACACACAATTACTCACACAGACACACATTATATAGGGGCCATTTAGATTGGCCAATTGCCCTTGAATTCATGTTTTTTGGACTGTGGGGAAACCGGTGAACAGGTCCAATGATTACCAATATGAGTCCCTGAGCAAGACCCTTATCCCTCATTGCTCCAGGGATGCTGTATCACGACTGACCCTGCATTCTGACCCCAACATTAAGTTGAGATACTTGTAACTTGTTTTGGATTAAAGCGTCTGCTAAATGATGTAACGTATGAAACAATCTGACACACAGATGACAAACTTTCAGCAAACCAGGAAAGCACAAATGTTAATTTTAACCTGAAAAACTATTTGATTTTAATAAAATATCTTGTTTGTGGACTCTTTACATTCTGTCACCCTTTTTCATTTCATTTCCCTTCCCCTCACCCCTCACTTCTGTCCTTTCCTGTTCCCTTTCCCCGGACCAGCCAGAAATTGAGAGCTCCACGTGATAACCCTTTTATCTAAACAACACCTTTGGACAAGGTTCTCGACCTCAGTCTGCTCTGTTGGGTTCCCTCGTTTCCTCTCGCTCACATATTCTGAGCGTGAAATTAAATGGCGGCCAGGTATCACGCATGGTTTCATAATTCCTGCCCGCCGTTATCCCGCTGAAGTGGCAGTAATGCTGTAATGGGTATGTTCCTATGATATAAACCCCTTTTTATTAACAAGACAAAGCAGTGAACAAAGTATTGATATTGATTAAATAATAACGTCACGCCGTTCATGAGAACGATGCTGGATGGATTTATGGTGGTCATATGATATCAGTAATAACATGAACTGACCACCAACATTCACAAATATCTATTGTAAATATCAGCGGATATCATTCCACTCACAATGCACTGATCTAGTTTTAATGGAAGCTGCAGTTGAAATCCAGACTCCTAATAAGAGCATGGTCTCACTGCCAGCCTCACATCGTTCCCCATCGCCGGTTCTGTACTCGGGTTACGTGCGGTTTGTAAGATGGACGAGGGCGTCCGTAATAAGTTGGCGCCAGTGAGGGAAAGTAAAAGGTGCGAGGATGCATAATGGATGGCTGAGCTGTGGGAGGCTGGGTAATGTAGTCAACCTGGGCTCTGGGCTTTAGATTGGCCCGGCGGTGGAGACTAGCTGTACTGTTATGAAGTACGTACCCGGTTTCTATTTCAATCAAACAAGTTAATCATTGTGAGGTGACGGATGAGAAACATGGCTTTTGGTACCAAAGATACGAAACAGAGAATAACATGGTGGAAAGACTTCAGTCACGGATACGATGGCCGTTTGTGAATATGAGAGGGTTACATTTAACTTGATGGAATTTGCCACAGCAATCAACAAGTCAACAATATTGTTGAAATAATTAGTCAGTGATTAATTAGCGGTTGGTGGCACGGTGGCTTAGTGGTTAGCACGTTCTCCTCTCAGCACTAGGGATTCCCGGTTCAAATCCCCATCTGGATGGAGTTTCCATGTTTCCTCCCACAGTCCAAAAACATGGATCAAGTCAATTGAATTCTCCAAATTTCCCCTTATAGAGTGTGTCTGTGTGAGTGAGTGTGTACCCAGCGATAGATTGGCGCCCTGTCCTGGGTCTATCTGCTCAGGGTAAACATATTCACAAGCAGCGTTGCTATTTAAATGACGCAAGAGTGGAAATAGACTGTTGGTGAAAGATAGCAATGAGCATTACGCTGCGTCTTGCGCAGAATGTAAGATTGGGTGCTATGCCTCCAAATGTATAAAATTGTATTTAAACATTGTATTTAGCACTCTTAATTAATTTGTGATCATTGAGCTCAAAGGGCTGCAGAGTCATGGCTAGCTAACGGAGTGAAACAAAGTAGAGTTTTAAATAACAAGTAAAGCCATCCAGCTAGCAACGTGCTAACAGGCCAAACTAGTAGCTTAGCGACAGATTTAGCAAACAAATTGAAGTGTAGTGCCGTCTATGTGAGAAGGCAAAATGAGACAAAAGAATGCATCAGGTAGTTTGCTGAAACCGTTTCCAACAGGAAATCACATTGTTTTTTATATTCAGCCTGTAAAAGACCTGCTGCAGACCATAATAAATAAATAACAGAAAGCGAGGGATTATTACGATCCTGTGTTGCTTCTAACAGATTTTGATTGTTGGGTTACACATGGGGCGCCTTAGACCACCTGTGTGCCCAAATCACTTCAGTGCTTCTGGTTGATGAAATAAACCCCACTGACTTCATCTCTGAGTAAACATGCCCCTGCGGAGGCGAACGCTGCTCATTTTTTTAGTTGATACAGTCACCAGTCTTTTAACTGGTTATCCTGTCGACACATTTTCTGTGATGGATTAGATGAGTGGATGATGGACTGAAGGTCACATTGAGGACTACACTGGTGCAGAGTGCAGCTCGTCTGGTAACTCACTAACCAGTTAAATCTGCACTCCCATCACGACTGAACGGGCTGAGGTTATTTATTATTATTTATAATATATTTATTATTGTTATTTATTTATTTCCAGGTATAAATAATTTCGGGTTTGACTGTATATGTGTAATGAAGGCGAAAATCTGTGTGTGTGTGTATGTGTGCGTGTGTGTTTAAGGGTGCAGTGCGCACGAAATTAACATTTACACTGTTTGCTGGGAATGACATCACAAGCTCGGGGGCAAGCCAGGCCGAGTGGATAGTGTGTATATATATATACATACATATATATATATATATATATATATATATATATATATATATATATATATATATATATATATATATATATATATATATATACAAAAACATGGAATAAGTCAATTGAATTCTCCAAATTGCCCCATATGGAGTGTGTCTGTGTGAGTGAGTGTGAGTGTGTGCCCAGCGATGGATTGGCGCCCTGTCCTGGGTCTATCTGCCCAGCGCCTGAAACGTTCTCCCCTGGATGGGCATGGGGAACCCCACCGCGACCCTAGTAGAGGATAAAGCGGGTGATAATGAATGAATGAATGAATGAATATATATATATATATATATATATATATATATATATATATATATATATATATATATATATATATATATACACACACACACACACACACACACACTATGCCATACATTTCTAAAGACGGCCAGACGGCCAACTCTTTAAATGGCTGTCTCCCTATAAAAAATCCATTCCATATTCCTCGACTGATCAACCCCCTGCTGTTTACTCCTTTATGTTCAGATCTCCATGTTCTCTGAGTTTAACATCCATACGAGCTGCACTCTATTCATTCTTCGATTCCATCAATCCATTATCCACTAATCTATTCTTTTTATCTGTAGCTCCTTCACTTATACACGTTTTCCCCAATCTGCATTGCACCACTGATTTATCTTTCAGATTCTATATTAATTTATCTACATTACTCCATCTGCTCTGCCTCGGCGCATTAACCACAATAGCCTTAAGAAGCGAAGACAAGTAAACAAAACACTTAATAACATGCGTCAGGAAATATCGAGAACCCTAAATGACTCATTTCTCAGTGCGTTCTGTGGAGGGGAACTTCTATTCCGCAAGTGGAAGAAGTTTTAATCGGAAGCCTCAATCTTTATCACAGCTCCAGCTACCTGAAATGCAAAACTGTAATGTGCTGACATCCACTTGAGCTATGGAATGTCACGCCAATCCATCATGGGTAGGAATGGGACTGTTATTATTGTTATTATTATGCATTCACACTTCCATCCATCTTTTTCAACCATTCAAACGTTTGCATGCCATTCACCGGAGAACTGTGCATCAATGAGACCTGTAATTAGCAATTAGCATCCAGCCCCTTGATCTGTAATGTGATGCATGGTAATTAATTGCAGCGCTCATCAATCAATCAGCTCCGAGACAGAATTATCTCCCGCATCATTACATTCTGGCTCACTGATCACATTACCAAATATTCACATGCTAATGGGTAAAATCTGACTCCTGAGGCGGCGGCTGGGAAGGAGCATTTTAGGTTAATGTTTGCATCAGAGGTACAGCAGCTCCCAAAACGCAGAGGCAACGAGGCGAGCCTCTCATTTGGTCTGCAAGTTACGGCATATGTGGCTTCTGCTCATCCATATCACTGCAGAGTCCCATCCTCAGGCCGGGATTAAGATGAGTGAGGACTGTGTGAGTATAAAAGACTCAAGGAATCAATAGGGAACTGTGCAGGTATGAAGCTGGAATCTCTGTTTAGTGTTACCACAGTAGGGTGACCAGATGTCCCGCACAAAGCGGGACAGTCGCGCAATTTCGTTACTTTTCACTCGTCCTGCAAATTGAGACTTTGTCCCGCATTGTTATTGAAAATCAGACTCTAGTTTTAAAATGTGTGTTTTATAATCTGGCTGTGTTGTCTGTTATCAGGGGAGAGGCGGGTTGTATGAATGTCAACCAATCGGGAACGCGGATGCATGTTAAGGACGCGCCCACCAACACAAACACAAACAATGCAAATCAGGTCAGAACAGCACCGGCACGCAACACGAGATCTGGAAGAATATATGACATGTAGCTCAAAAGGGGCGGCACGGTGGCTTAGTGGTCAGCACGTCTGCCTCTCAGCACTAGGGGGGATTCCCGGTTCGAATCCCCATCTGGGTGGAGTTTCCATGTTCTCCCCGTGTCCGCGTGGGTTTCCTGCGGGTTCTCCGGTTTCCTCCCACAGTCCAAAAACATGGATCAAGTCAATTGAGTTCTCCAAATTGCCCCATATATGTGTATGTGTGCGTGTCTGTGTGAGTGAGTGTGGTGCCCAGCGATAGATTGGCGCCCTGTCCTGGGTGTATCTGCCCAGCGCTCGAAACGTTCTCCCCTGGATGGGCATGGGGAACCCCACCACGACCCTAATAGAGGATAAAGCAGAAGATAATGGATGGATGGGTTGCTTAAAAGGAGGTTTCCCAGTCTAAAACCCAAACAAGATTCAAATGTGTTTTAATTTGAGAAACTCTGTGAAATAGTTAGTGGTTAGCATGTTCTCCTCTCAGCACTAGGGATTCCCGGTTCGAATCCCCATCTGGGTGAAGTTTCCATGTTCTCCCCGTGTCTGCGTGGGTTCCTCCGGGTTCCTCCCCCAGTGCAAAAACTTGGATCAAGTCAATTGAATTCTCAAAAATTGCCCCATATAGTGTGCCCAGCGATGGATTGGCGCCCTGTCCTGAGTCTATCTGCCCAGCGCCCGAGACGTTCTCCCCTGGATGCGCATGGGGAACCCCACCGCGACCCTAATAGAGGATAAAGCGGAAGATAATGGATGGATGGATGTGAAATAGTATAAAAGTTCAATGCTTACTATGTTTTCTTACATTAGAGAAAGTTACATAAAGGAATTAGGAAAGTCAGACCCTTTAGCACATTAAAGAACTGTCTGTTCTGTTTAATTGTACATATATATATATGTGCTAAAGGGGCAGAATAGAGATGTTTCTTTTTTTTTTTTAGTTATTTTAGAACATGCACTGATGTCCTACATTGTCTCACACAAACATAGCCTTTGTCCCACATCTGATGAATTGGAATCTGGTCACCCAATACCTCAGTGACCACTTTATTAGGTACATCATCATGTTTCTATACTAACTGTCCATCACATCAGCAGTGATGTGAAAATATAGATGGCCGCTGTGGTTCTACAAAAACAGTCTGATTCTCTACATCTCCATCAGTCCCTCTGTACTATACTCTGTTCTCTGATGATCAGAACCCTCACAGAGCGGGTGTTTTACGGTGATGAATGATTCTCAGTACCGCACTGACTCTGATGTCATAATTGTGGTGCTGGTTCATAAACAACAGTGAGATTTTAACCCCTGCATCACTCACTGTACACTCTATTAGTCCACCTCATGGCGCCTCCTTGTGGATGTCTATTGCTGCAGAGTTTGTTATCCTCTAATCCTTTATCACTGATGCGGCATACATGACGCTTTTCAGTCCAGAAGTGTGCAACGCCAACACAGCGCCACCACGTCACCATCATTACAGTACTGAAAAGTGGAAGGACACAGAGGAGGTGTATGGATGTGGTGAGATAGGCGGGTGGACGGATGGAGGAGGATACTCAGGGCTTGATGCTAATAATGGAGAATACACATTAACGGATGTTCATAGAAATAAAAGAACATCAGGTGGTCTTTTGTTTTTGGGGGATTTACTTTGAGGGGTAAAAAAAAATACGAGGGAAGAAAGCTAAGCAGCTCGCAGTCCGTCCTCAAGCTCCACTTCTGAACCAGCTGCTGCACCTGAAGCTCTTCTTTGGGCTTTTCTCTTTTTCTTGTTCTCTCTCTTGAAATTAAACTTGGCCGGTGAGTTTATATTCCCCTCAGGGACTCTGTGCAGTTTCAGGGGAGCTTCTCCATCACAGCATGAAGTTAACCAGTGGGAATAACTGTGACAGGTGCATTGCAGCATAGAAAGAGAGAGAAGAAAGAACCTGGAAGTGCTAAAGGCAGAAAAAGACAGAACTCAAGGACATGCGCACACTGGGGTGAGAGATAAACAGAGATGGAGGTAAAGAGAATGAGATGGAGTAGGTGGAGTAGAGATCCAGCAAAGCGTCCTTCGATGTGAGAAATGGAACGAGGTAATTTAATACTCTGTGTTCATTTCATTGGTTGCACTGATCATAAAGACGGACTTACTGGAGTAATACTCCGTCAGTCCTCTTTACTCGGCTCTCTGATGATGCCATCAGCATCCTGTAGGCAGCGTCCCATGAGAACTCATTTTATTTCTACAAGCTGGAGTTCCTCTGAGGTAACAGAGGGCGCAGTGGGAGGGTAGCGCATTGAAACTAAGTACAAACGAAAAAGCCAGTGGATCTCCAGTCCTCCATTATAACAGATCCCAACTGCACACGGTCAGTTCAGGGATCCAGGTTCGAATCCCGATTTGGGAGCAATTCATGTGGGTTCCCGTGGGGTGTTTTCCCAAAACATGGATTTAAGGGAAATTGGCTGCTCAAAGTTGCCCCTATATAGTGTGTGTCCAGTGATGGATTGGCACCTTGTCCAGCACCCAAATCGCTTTCTCCTGGATGGAGAAACCCTCGTAAAGATTTATCTCTACTGAGATAACAGATGGATAAACTATGAGAAAATACCAATAGCTAAAAACGGTGTAACCCACAGTGACATCACTCTGTTAACACAAACACAAAGCAAAGACGAGTGAGTACTGAGAACCAAGGCACGAGAGAGAGCCAAGGCAGAACCAAGGCAGAACAGAGAAACGAGGCTGGGGCAAATTAAAGGAGAATGGAAGCCAGGTGACAGAGCAGGTATTATTTAGTGGGTGCCTTATTCCTATCCCGGCAGTGTCACTGAGGTGAACAACACATCAGTGTTACTGCAGAACTGACAATAAACAATCCACCACCCAAATGATACCTGTTCTGTGATGCTCCTGACCAACAGAGAACCAACAGGGGACTAACAAAAAGAAGAACACAGATGGACTAGTTTGGAATTGTAAAACTACAAAGTCCATCTATAAGGTAAGTGGGAATAGATGATGGAGCAAGAAGGGGGTGTGTCCAAACTTCTAAGTCACATATATTAAACCATGAAAAATTACTTTAGAGTTAATGAGGTCATTAGTTAAAGCAGAATAATTATTATAACTTGTGATGCAGAGCTCTGTGCAGGTGGAGACACTAATCATTTTATAAATCTGTTGAAACACAGGGCGGCACGGTGGCTTAGTGATTAGCATGTTCTCCTCTCAGCACTAGTGGAGTTTCCATGTTCTCCCCGTGTCCGTGTGGGTTTCCTCCGGGTTCTCCGTTTTCCTCCCACAGTCCAAAAACATGGATCAAGTCAATTGAGTTCTCCAAATTGCCCCATATAGAGTATGTCTGTGTGAGTGAGTGTGTGCCCAGCGATAGATTGGCACCCTGTCCTGGGTGTATCTGCCCAGCACCCGAGACGTTCTCCCCTGGATGGGCATGGGGAACCCCACCGCGACCCTAATAGAGGATAAAGCGGGAGATAATGAATGGATGAATGAATGTTGAAACACAGATCACACATCAGCAACATGATCTCAATGTCAAATGTATTTCATTTACAGTTTATGTCTTAATGTATGGACTATAACACATTTAAAAAATGAAGCCATTGGTTTGCGAGGTTCAGCAGTAGTATCAGTGCATGAGGGTATCAGAGGGTCTTAGCGGGAGATGGATGGAGGATGATGGGATGCTGTATGTCAGAGGGATAAGCAGTTTGTATTGAACATCTTCAGAAGGAGACTGATTTCTCAGTGAGGGCAGTTTTCTCTGTCACCATTCAGCAAAAACGGATTCTTTTGTTAAAAAAATCTCAGACAACATTGTAGAGAAATCTTCCATTTGTTAAAAGCATGACTGTGGGAAGTCTAGGAAATTCAGAGGGCTTCAAAATAGAAGAAATGTGCACCACGTCTAATCTTCTTAACCTCACAAGATGTAATCTCATCTCATCTCGTTATCTGGACCGTTTAATCCCAAATTCAGGTCGCGGGTGGGGATGGGGGAGGGGGGTGCCTCATGCCCATTCAGGGAAGAAAGTTTCAGGTGCAGGGCAGATACACCCAGGACAGGGCGCCAATCCACCACACACACATGATTTAGGGGTGATTTTAAACAGCCAATTCACCTTAAATCCATGATTTTGGACTGTTGGAGGAAACTGGAGAACCTGGAAGAAAACCCACACAGACACAAGGAGAACATGGAAACTTCGAACCTTGATCCCCACCACTGAAAGGACGTGCTAAGCTACCATGACAGGTGTGTATGTAGGATGACAGCTGCCCTAAGAGCTTTTATATTCCTTTTTCATTTCAATCTGAAGGTTGGGGGTTCGAATCCCAGGTCCACTGATGTTACCAATGTGAGTCCTTGAGCAAGACCCTTAACACTCACTGCTTCAGGATCATGACCGACCCTGCTTTCTGACCCCATTTAGTTGTGATACTTGTAAATTGCTTTGGATTAAAGAGGATTAAAGATACGTGAACAATCTGAAACACACTATTATTATTATATTATTATTATTGTTATTATTATTAGGCGGCACGGTGGTTTAGTGATTAGCATGTTCTCCTCTCAGCGCTAGGGATTTCCGGTTCGAATCCCCATCTGGGTGGTGTTTCCATGTTCTCGCCGTGTCCGTGTGGGTTTCCTCCGGGTTCCCTGGTTTCCTCCCACAGCCCAAAAACATGGATCAAGTCAATTGAGTTCTCCAAATTGCACCATATAGAGTGTGTTTGTGTGAGTGAGTGTGTGCCCAGCTATGGATTGGCACCCTGTCCTGGGTGTATCTGCCCAGCGCCCGAAACGTTCTCCCCAGGATGGGCATGGGGAACCCCCCCCCCCCTCGCGACCCTAATAGAGGATAAAGTGGAAGATAATGGATGGATGGATTATTATTATATGTAGTGTATTTCTGAAGCTCACACACTATGTGAACAATAGCATTTTCTTCAAAACAATGAATATTTTTGACCTTAAATTTAAGAACCATACTGTAATCATTCAAAGGTTCAAATGACTTGTAGTTTTTTTAAATAAAACTTTATAAACATTATAAACCGCAGTGATCAGAGGTGGAACATTACAAACATCATGTTTCTGCTATGAAATTCAGATCAGACTGCGTTTTGCACAAACAGCACGAGAAGCGTTCTGTATACAGAGGAACGGCATGAGACGGCGCTCTGCTTCATTAGATCTAGAGGTTCTACACCAAATACAAGCCGAGATTCGAAGCCAGACCATAATACATAATAAGCTCTGTGTGTTTCCCTGCTGCCGGGGAATCGGTGCTTGGTCTCCGGTCAGCGTCGAGGGAATCCTGCGCTTTGATGTTGAACGATGAGAGGACCCTCGCTGGAAATGAAATTTAGCACCAGATTAAACCTGCCTGAACCTCTAATCGTAATAAAATCACACCGAGCCTAAAGTTTAATGAAAGTTAAAAAAGTAATGCCCTGCCATGTGTGTGAGGGGCATTTCAAACCAATCCGCTGAATCGCAACCCGGCGCTTTTATTGGGTTCTTCAGAGAGCGCTCCTGAATCGATGCACTGGTTCTGTTTTAACTGTGGAGTCAGGATTAAAGGAAATGGGCTTTAATTCAGTGTTTTCACATCAGACTGCGACACACTCGTCAGGACCAAGCTGTGTCAGTAAACAACATTAAATACTGTAATTATTCTGCATTTTTGTAAAAAGGAAAGGTTCTGGAGATAACAGCTGAGTTTATTTTTAATTAAAGCTCATTAGCATTATCAATAACACTGTGGGGGTTTATTACAGAGGGCGACGTTGAGGAGAAGTTAATCATCTGTGTGTTCAGCACATTCACAATTTGCCAGAATGTGCTTTTTGCAGATTACACCATTATCCAGGCTTAGTGGTTAGCACGTTCTCCTCTCAGCACTAGGGATTCCAGGTTCGAATCCCCATCTGGGTGGAGTTTCCATGTTCTCCCCGTGTCTGCGTGGGTTTCCTCCGGGTTCTCCGGTTTCCTCCCACAGTCCAAAAACATGGATCAAGTCAATTGAGTTCTCCAAATTGCCCATAAAGATTGTGTCTGTGTGAGTGAGTGTGTTGCCCAGCGATAGATTGGCGCCCTGTCCTGGGTGTATCTGCCCAGCGCCCGAAACGTTCTCCCCTGGATGGGCATGGGGAACCCCCCTCATGACCCTAATATAGGATAAAGCGGAAGATAATGAATGAATGAAAAATGAACACCATTATCCTCTGATTAATCCTCCACTAGGGTTGGGCGGGTTCCCCATGCCATCCAGGGGAGAACATTTCAGGCGCTGGGCAGATACACCCAGGACAGGACGCCAAGATATAGGAGCAAATCAGAGCATCCAATTTCCCTTGAACCCATGTGTTTGGACTGTGAAAGGAAACTGGAGAACCTGAACCACAGACACGGGGAGAACATGGAAACTCCACCCGAATTGGGATTTGAAACTGGATCCCCAGCGCTGAGAGGAGAACATGCTAATTACCACACCGTGCCACTCACATCACATGGTAAAGTGACTGATGTAAATCTGACATTGTTGGTTCTAACTGTGACGCTTCGTTAGATGTGATTCAAATCAGCAGACTGGCGTTAAAATGATTGACAGGTGGACAAGGAGTCATTTAAATACGGAAAATAAACTCATTAATGCAAATAACGCATTAAATAAAAAAATCTAATGCTGAAATGTGATATCACAAAATGTACTTAATAAAGTGTTAGTGTATTGTGTGTGTGTGTGTGTGTGTGTGTGTGTGTGTGTGTGTGTCATGATAACATGAACAGGTAAAAGACTGCAAGGCCCGTGTGTGTTATTTTTAGATATGAAGTTTATAACCATATCAAATTACCTCTGTGTGTGTGTGTGTGTGTGTGTGTGTGTGTGTGTGTGTGTGTGTGTGTGTGTACGCAGGTGCACGCTCACTTCGCAGTCCTACCAAGGACATTGATGAGCACTTCATTTATCAGTGCAAATGAAAAAATATTTCCCCCCCGCTGGTTCCTAAATAAAGTAGCAGCTGACAGTAAGGACTGTGAAAGTGCACAGTGTCCTGTATGAAAGGACACGCAGACCATCTCTGTTCCCCTCGCTAAAAGCTCGATCACAATGTCCCGATCACAATGTGGCGCTGGAGCTACAGTGTTGCATAAAACATTTAAAGCAGGCGAGAACAGTTCTTAAGGACCCGACTCGTTCATTTCCTCCATGTAGAACCTCATTTACTGCGAGCAGAGGACGTGAGGACCCGCTGCTCTTCATCACACCAAACCACCTGGTGACGAAGACAAGGAGCTTCTGCTGAGAGCAGAATTACGCCGCTTCCTTCCTCTCGGCCTGGGACCCACATGTTCCACCAAACAAACAAAACAAACAAACAAATGTATTTCTATAAAAAGCCTTTAAAACGTATTTAAATATAAATATAAATACAAACGGAATTAAAGAGCAAATTTCTGAAAATATGTTTGTACCAGGGCGGCATGGTGGCTTAGTGGTTAACACGTTCTCCTCTCAGCACTAGGGATTCCCGGTTCGAATCCCCATCTGGGTGGAGTTTCCATGTTCTCCCCGTGTCCACGTGGGTTTCCTTTGGGTTCTCCGGTTTCCTCCCACAGTCCAAAAACATGGATCAAGTCAATTGAGTTCTCCAAATTGCCCCATATAGAGTGTTTGTGTGAGAGAGTATGTGCCCAGCGATGGATTGGTGCCCTGTCCTGGGTCTATCTGCCCAGTGCTCGAAACGTTCTCCCCTGGATGGGCATGGGGAACCCCACCACGACCCTAATAGAGGATAAAGCGGAAGATAATGGATGAATGACTGAATGTTTATGCCAGCGCAGCAATAGATTGGTGCCCTGTCCTGGGTGTATCTGCTCAGCACCCGAAATGTTCTCCCCTGGATGGGCATGGGGAACCCCTTTGTGAACCTAGTTGAGGATAAAGGGGAAGATAATGGATGGATGGATGTTTACGCCATTTTGCCCTCGAACATCATCACAAGTTTAAAGAGAACTGGGAAATAAATGGTGGTTACCCTGACAACGAGGGTACTGCGCGTGTCTAACATGTGACTTGCTGAAATTACAAACTCAGAGGAGCATTTTTTTTTATTTATTTTGCAGAACGTGTCTGCAAACCCACTTTTGGGTCACGACCCCCCTGTTAGCCGCTTTTATTCAAAGGGACTTACAGATATGATTTAACCTGATGACCAACCTGATGTTTTGGGTCAGAAGTCAGGATCAGCCGTACAACCCCCCACCCCCCCGGCGCAGTGAGGGTTAAGGGTCATGCTCAAGGACTGACATTAGTAACTTCAATGGACCTGGGATTTGAAACTGGAGAACACAGAGGAACCCCACGTGGACACAGAAAGAACATGGATTTCATGAAATAAAAACCCAACACGGCTTTGAGTTCCAGAATCCCCATGATGCATCAACAGCGCCGTCGAGGTGCCGATGTGGTAAAACCTGGCAACACCCACTCATTAGAACAGGGGTAGAACTCAGGATCAGCCGGACAGCCCCCCCTGGCACAGTGAAGGGTTAAGGGTCATGCTCAAGGACTGACATTAGTAACGACAATGGACCTGGGATTTGAACCCTCAACCTTCTGATTAACTGAACAGCACACTAAACACTGCGCTGCCACACACACACACACACTCCCACACACACTCCCACACGGTTCCCTCTCTTTATCCGAGCCGTCTGATTGGATTGTTTAACGATGCTGCGGCAGGTCGAGGGTTTGATCTCCTCACATACAGATGTTGGATGTTGAAAAGGTCGACGGAGACATTTTCTGGAAATGTCACAACATCCTACTGATCAAGATTTTACAGAGCTGTCAGTCCCCCCCCACCCCACACCCCCCCAAAGACTTTCCAATAAAGCAGAATCCAATTCATTCATCCATCCATCCATTATCTTCCACTTTATTACCTTCCATTATCTTCCACTTTATCCTATATTAGTGTCGGGGGGGGGGGGGGGTCCCAATGCCCATCCAGGGGAGAACGTTTCGGGCGCTGGGCAGAAACATCCAGGACTGGGTGGCGATCGCACAGATACACATACACTTTAATTCACCTTAAATCCATGGATTTGCATTGCGGGAGGAAACTGGAGAACCCCACTTGGAACGTGGACTCAGAAAGAACATCCATCCATCCATTATCTTACGCTTTATCCTATATTAGGGTCATGGGGGGGGTTCCCCATGCCCATCCAGGGGAGAACGTTTCGGGCGCTGGGCAAATACACCCAGGACAGGGCGCCAATCTATCACTGGGCACATACTCTCTCACACAGACACACTCTATATGGAGCAATTTGGAGAACTCAATTGACTCAATTGACCATGTTTTTGGACTGTGGGATTAACCGGAGAACCTGGAGGAAACCCAAGCAGACACATGGAGACTCCACCCAGATGGGGATTTGAACCGGGAATCCCTAGTACTGAGAGGAGAACATGCTAACCACCAAGCCACCGTGCCGCCTCAGAAAGAACATGGATTTCAGGATAAACTAAATAAAAACACAACACGGCTTTGAGTCCCGTAATCCCCATGATGCATCAACACCGCCGTCGAGGTGCCGATGTGGTACAACCTGGCAACACCCACTCATTAGAACAGGGGTAGGACACACCCGGCCGCCTCCCTGAGCAGAGTGCAAGCAGAACGTTCATGGTGTGACAGGTTCAGATAAATTTCCACTCGAGGACCGGCGCCACACATGAACCGGTCGCGTGCAGCAGAGAGGACGAGCAGCATGCCCATGTCTGATTCCCGTCCAAGCTCAGCAGCACTTTCATATCCAGAACATCTGCCAGTGTTTCTCTCTGCTCGTCTGGAGACTCGTCTGACGCAGAGAGATAACGAAGGCCAAGCCGCAGAATTACTGAGAGGAGGACGCGTCTCGCTCACGGTATAGGAAAACCTTCCGGCCAATGATTTTAAACACGTCCCATTCGTTACTTCAAACCGTGGCTTACCACACTTTTGAAATGCTGGTGGAGAATGTTGTTCTCACCACAGGAACCAGTGAGAATTATAGTTGTTAGAACTCTGCTTAAAGAGACTTCATAAGCGCAAACACCAAGGTTGTAACTTTCTTTGGACTTGTGGGAGTTGTAGCTCAGTGGTCAGGGTGTTGGGCTATCAATCTGAAGGTTGGCGGTTCAAGTCCCAGGTCCACTGAAGTTACCAGTGTGGGTCCTTGAGCAAGACCCTTAACCCTCATTGCTCCAGGGATGCTTTGATTAACCCCTGTGCTCACCTTGTAAGTCGCTTTGGATAAAAGCGTCCAATAAATGACTAAATGTAAATGTAAATGTACTTGTGGACCACGCCTGGCTTAATCGATGTTATGGGGGGGGGGGGCGCATCCCTGTTGGCAGAATGGCCGAAGAGCAACCACCTACATTATTAACCTACATTGTGCAGCATCAGAAGCACCAGACCATAATCCCAATAACTCTCCATTTCCTTCACTTACCATTGAGATTACAGACGGAATACAACTGCAAAAGTCAACCTCCTGCTTTCTGAAGGGAATCCATCCCTCCCTCCCTCCATCCATCCATTATCTTCAGCTTCATCCTCTACTAGGGTCATGGGGGGGTTCCCCATGCCCATCAAGTGGAGAACATTTCAGGCGCTGGGCAGATACACCCAGGACAGGGCGCCAATTTATCGCTGGGCACAAACTCACTTACACAAACACACTCTATATGGGACTCTATATTGATCCATGTATTTGGACTGTGGGAGGAAACCGGAGGAAACCCACGCAGACATGGGGAGAACATGGAAATTCCACCCAGATTGGGATTTGACCTGGGAATCCCTAGTGCTGAGAGGATAACATGTTAACCACTAAGCCACCGTGCCGCCCCTAATGGGAATCCATATCTGTATGCTGAGCCATGCCCGCCATGCCGTGTACATCAGAGAAACATGGATGTAACAGGCCGTGGTACGCGTTCTTTCCTCGCGGTTCTGCTCTGCGGTGATGATGCTCCCACACTCCTCTCAGAAATAATTCAGGAATCAGAGCAGGAGCATCAGGGTGACGTCCACCATCTTTCATATTCATCCAAATCACCTGAGTTTAACCTCATCTAACTTTTATGAGACGTTCCGCTAAGTAGAATATTAAAGTCGAATTAAACTTTTTCCCGGCGGAGGGTTCGGATCTTAAAGAGAACTGTTACATCACTGAAGGCTTTAGAGTGAAAATAAATAAAGCAACGTCGTTCTTCAGCCTGCTGTTACGTTTTAATGTGAATGATTTTGCATTAGATGTGAATCTGATCCAACATTTTCTTTAATATTACGATATACGATGTTATACCTCGATATATAATCATTAAATCAAGATGCAGATGTATGAACCGGTGTCATAGTCCATACTGTGTTCTCAAAGATCTGAATTACTGAATTAATAGTGTTCTAATGGCGGCACGGTGGCTTAGTGGTTAGCACGTTCTCCTCTCAGCACTAGGGATTCCCGGTTCAAATCCCCATCTGGGTGGAGTTTCCATGTTCTCCACGTGTCCGCGTGGGTTTCCTCCGGGTTCTCCGGTTTCCTCCCACAGTCCAAAAACATGGATCAAGTCAATTGAGTTCTCCAAATTGCCCCATATTGAGTGTGTATGTGTGTATGTCTGTGTGAGTGTACTCCCGCTTTATCCTCTATTAGGGTCGCGGGGTGGGGGTTCCCCATGCTCATCCAGGGGAGAACGTCTCAGGGGCTGGGCAGATACACCCAGGACAGGACGCCAATCTATCGCTGGGCACACACTCACTCACACAGACACACTCTATATGGGGCAATTTGGAGAACTCAATTGACTTGATCCATGTTTTTGGACTGTGGGAGGAAACCGGAGAATCCGGAGGAAACCCACGCGGACACGGGGAGAACATGGAAACTCCACCCAGATGGGGATTCGAACCGGGAATCCCTAGTACTGAGAGGAGAACGTGCTAAAGACTAAGCCACCGTGCCGCCATGGATGAATGATGACAGTAAAATTTAAAAAAATAGAAATTTTACAGTATGATGTAACATTTTGACTGATCTGTTATATGAGCTGGTGTGTGTGTGTGTGTGTGTGTGGTGTGTGTGTGTGTGAGTTCAGAGTATATAGAATCAAGCATCCGTTCACTTTGCGGCGAGAGGCGATCGTTTAATTGTGTAAAGTTTGCAGAGTCAGAGATTCTGCTTTAAGCTGCGGGTGATAACGGCGCGAATCAGCTCATTATTAAACACGAACACCGTCTGCTGAGGAATTACTGCTGATTAATCTGTTGACAAGAATGGCTTGTGGGAGTTCTGAGATCTGGAGAGAGAGAGAGAGAGAGAGAGAGGGCGAGCGAGAGAAGATAAAGAAATGAATGGCTCGATGAGAGTGAGTGAGGTTGAGCGAGAGCAGGCACGGATGGGGCGACCGCTAAATAAACAGCTGACCAGGGGACCGAGGGAGGGATGGAGGGATGAGAGGGTGGACGCATGACTGACCACTACAGGAGTGAATGTGGAGACGTGAACGCAGGTGGAATAACGTGGACTGATGGACTGACCACTGAATGCACACACACACACACACACACACACACACACACACGAGAGCTGATTTATAGATGGATAATGTATTAGTGGGGAGTTTGGAGATAAGAGGTTACAGAAAGACTGTATATATGAGGAGACTCATGGGAACTCAACTCCATGGGGTAATTTCATTCATGCATTCATTATCTTCCACTTAATACTTACCCCCGGGGTACAGGGGGGTTCCCTATGCCCATCAGGGGGAGAACTTTTCGGCGTGGTGTGATCTGACAACATATTGGACCCATATCATTAGTGCACTCTCCAAATCTCTGATAAAAACACTGTGTCTGCATGTGTGTGTGTGTGTATGTGTGTGTGTGTAGGTGTGTGTGTGTGTGTGTGTGTGTGTGTGTGTATATGTACTACTGACTACAATACACTACAACCCCATTATCTCGATCTGTGTGGAGTTCCCCATCTTCTCCTTGTGTCCATGCAGTTTTTTTCCAGGTTCTCCGGTTTCCTCCTGAAGTCCAAAAACTTGGGTTAAAGGTAAATTTGCTGCTCTAAATTGCCCCTATATAATGTGTATGTGTGTGATTGTGATTGTGTGCATAGTGATGGATTGGTGCTCGTTCTCCCCTGGATGGAGCCCTCCAAGTGACTCTAGATGAGATGTCCTGGACTGTGGAAAGAATCTGGTACAGATACCGGGAGAACATGCAAACTCCACACCTGAGCCCAGCGAATTGAACTGTGAGTACTCTTTACTTGGACTTGTGCTGCACGATCGATTGTGTTCATAATAACAAACAGGTGAATGAATAAATGAGTGAGTGGCCTGATGGCTCCTGATGCATGGAGGATGGAGGATGCAGGATGGAGGATGGAGGATGGAGGATGGGGGATGGAGGATGGAGGATGGAGGATGGAGGATGCAGGATGGAGGATGGAGGATGGGGGATGGAGGATGCAGGATGGGGGATGGAGGATGGGGGAAGGGGGAATGAACCCTGATGAGGAGTGAGGGGCAGGCGTAGCGGCATGTTTACTCCCATCAAGCAATATGTGGTTGGAAAGTGGGGGAGAATTTTGATGGATGGTGGATTATGCATACAGAGACGTGGATAACAAGATGGATGATGTATCTATGAATAAGTGAATGGATGATTGGACGTCTGTCAGATTAAAGGCGGGTGACGGAATATACCGCTGAATAGAGAGCGACATGGATGGATGCAGGGAGGAATGGATGATGAGCGAGGAGGTGGGGGGGGGGTTCTTTTGAGGGGTCCTGGGTTTGGAAGTAAGTGAGATTGGTAACCTGCAGGATAAATGGATGATGGAGGAATGATTGCCCCATGGAGCACACACTCATGCAGCCAATTGTGCGGCAGCGCCAAGCAGCTCATCATGCCGCTCGGGTCACGTCATCAGAATACGGGAGACTTTCATCTCTGTGATTTGGACCTTGGTCTGATTGTTGGCATCAGACAGACGGACTGCAGAATTCCCAAAGCTGCTTTTAAAGTTTACTCGGAATGATAATGTCAGTTTGGGGTAACATGGTGGGTAACAAGTCCACCTCTCAGCGCTGGGCATCCAGGTTTGAATCCTCCTCCCCCGGTTACCTCTAACAGTCCGAAACATGGTTTCAAGGTGAAGTGGCTGCTTTAAATTGCAATTGATCTAAATGAACTCTATATAAAGTGTGTGTTTCTGTGTGAGAGCATTTAAGGTTTACTCAGAATGGTACTGCCATGCTGGGGTAACATTGTGGTGCAGTGGTTAGCATGTCCACCTCCAACCAGGTGAGTCGGTTGCTCTAAATTGCCCCTATAAAGTTTTTGCCTGCCCAGGAATGGACGATGCTCCGTCCTGGCTGTATTCCCCGCTTGGATGGTCATGGGGAACCCTGCAACCCCCCCCCCCCACATCTAAATCTAAACAAAAGGCTATAATAGTTCTGATAACCAGTTTGTGGAGACATGGTGAGGATGCACACAATGACGAACCTTGAGGCGGATAGGCTATAAAAGCAAACCACCCCTCTGGTGCTACTTCAGTCACGGGGAACCCTGCAACCCCCCCCCACACACACACACACACACAACCCTAGTGAGATGAGGTGGCCATGTTGGGTAAATCTGAATAAAAGGCTATAATAGTTCTGATAACCAGTTTGTGGAGACGTGGTGAGGATGCACACAATGCCGAATCTTGAGGCGGATAGGCTATAAAAGCAAACCACCCCTCTGGTGCCACTTCAGTTAACCAGGACCCGACAGCTGGAGCTGGAGCTGACACAGATTGGAAAAACTGCCGGGTCTGATGAGTTTCGATTTTCTCCTTTAATAACATAGATCCAGGAACCCAACCTGCTTTGTGTCAACAGTCGAGGTTGGAACCTCAGGGATCGAGGAAGACAAGCATCTAACGTCAAGGCTCCGCTCCCTCCTTCCCTTTCAACCGAGCAGAACTGACTCTCCGTGTGGTGTGTCTTCAAAGCAATTCCCACCTCTTTAACGGCACTTACACTACGCTCCCTCCTCACCTCCATTATTTATTTCCATTCTCCTGACATCGCTGACATTTCTGAGCTCGGTTATTGATTTCTGAGCTCGACGTCACATCGATTCAGACTACAGGCATTAAACCCTATATATCCCTTTAGTTACTCATTGGGCGGCACGGTGGCTTAGTGGTTGGCATGTTCTCCTCTCAGCGCTGGGGATTCCCGGTTCGAATCCCCATCTGGGTGGAGTTTCCATGTTCTCCCCGTGTCTGCGTGGGTTTCCTCCGGGTTCTCCGGTTTCCGGAGTTTCCTGGGCGCACACACACACTCACACAGACACACAGACACGCACGCATACACACTCTATATGGGGCAATTTGGAGAATTCAATAGACTTGATCCATGTTTTTGGACTGTGGGAGGAAACCGGAGAACCCGGAGGAAAACCACGCGGACACGGGGAGAACATGGAAACTCCGCCCAGATGGGGATTCAAACTGGGAACCCCTAGCACTGAGAGAACATGCTAACCACTAACCCACCGTGTCCCATCCACATTCTGCTCCACTTATTGTTCATGTTCTCAGTTCCAATTCACGTGAAGATGGACTTTGTAGTTCTACAATTCCAGACTGTAGTCCATCTGTTTGTGTTCTACATACTGTGTTAAACTGGATTGTAGAGCATACTGAATAGACCTCACACACACACACACACACACACACACACACTTATGGAATCCTTTCTCAGTTGAATCGGTTCCACCTCTCCATATTTCTTTCGCTCCCTTCTTTTCGCCCGCTGCGACAACGACCTTGATCCGGTTCCTAAAAGGACGTTCCATCCTCCTCGTGATTAAGAACCACAAACCCTCTGCATGTCTAATGCCTCTGCTTCTGTACATCCAGCCTTTAAAATCCCGACCTCGCGCAGTTCAGTCTGTCTTTATCTGACCTCTTTGTGCTTTTGGGTCGAGGTGATGGATTTTCCCGGTGTTCCCGGCGTTCCCGGCTCACCCCCCCCCCCCCCGCACCCCTGCTCTGATCTGAGGAACAGCCCTAATGACATCGCAAGTACTAAAGTCGAAGGAACGGAATTCCAGGACTGTTCTCCTTCACTGCAGGAGCTCATGGTTGTTCTTGTCCCGGATGCTGGAGTGTCGTCCCCAAAGCCACTAATCAAACGGCGTGCTTGGCTCCTGTTAAAGGCGAGCGTTCGTACAGCGCGAGGTGCTGAGTAATGCAGCAATTAAGGTTTGATTCTTAAATCAGAGAAAAGCACCCGTGTGGAATTGGCTTGTTCTCTCAGGCTGTGTTCTCATTACCGGCGTGTTGCATTCGTATTTAAGGCTCAGATTGGATTTGTCCATTTTGTGAACGTGTCTCTATCTTGGAATGAGATGTTTGCAGATGTTTGTGTCACCTCGATCACAAATATGAGTGATGTCTCATGAGATTAAAACTCATTCAGTATTCATCTTTATTAAGGTGACGTCCTGCAGGGGAAGGAAACCAAGTATTGTCCAGGGTCATGGTGGGGGGGGGTCACTCACAAAGACACAGATACAATACAGGGGCAATCAAGATAGGGACAGCCAATCCATCGTGAGTCCCTGTTTTTGGACTGTGGGGAATAAACCCACACAGACACGGGGACAAGAGAGAAACTGCAACATAGGATTCGAACCTGGACCCCAGGACAGGGCGCCAATCCATCGCTGGACACACACTCACTCACACAGACACACTCTATATGGGGCAATTTGGAGAACTCAATTGACTTGATCCATGCACCGTGCTGCATTTAAATGACTAAATGTAAATGTAAAAAGCTAAATCTTTTTGTTTTTGGAGATCAATTTTCTAAAATCTTTCAAACCCAAACCCAACATCTGTCTCCTCACGACGCGCGTGAGGAATGTGAAAGCATTCTGGAGTCTGTAGAACAGAACACGCGCGTTCCCTCTCATACCTGGCGCGCTGCTGATTGGTCAGAAGCTCGTGACGCACCAGCAGGTGGCATCCCGTCGTTTCGAATGCAAGTTTAGAGAGCGTCCTCGAGCTCTGCGCGCGCGCCTCGTCTGCGGGCTCTGCACTCAGACTGTGGATTGTATTCAGAAGTGCAGGACAGACGGACAGAGTGGACAGAGTGGACAGACCCTAATGTCCAGACCCTCCTGTCCACCGGGGCTGCTGGTGCGCGGGGACATTCCGATGCTCCTGTGATTGGCGCGCGGGGGCGCGAGCGTCGTGCCCCCCCCCCCCCCCACCCCCTCTGAAGCGCGCGGGACCGACTGCGCGTCTCTGTCCGTCTGTGCGCGCGTGCGCGGTCGGGATCTCCTCGTGGACGCGTCGGAAAGGTGAGTCTTAATGACAGCGAAGAAGTTTTAACCTTTAATTTGGTTCGTTTGAAAACTTAAAGAGTGAATGGAATGTTTCTCCAGAATGAGAACTGAATGTCTGTATGAGGGGATGGAGCTGACGGTGGGGGCAATTTAATCAAAAAGGTTATTTAAATGTTTTTTTTCTCGGTCGTGCGTAAAGCGCGTGTGTTCACGGCGTGCAGCTGGCTGGAGAACTCTACATAATCTGCATGAATTACTAATCTGAGGGGATTATTCGAATCGGGAGTCGTGTTTGTATAGAAATCCCGTCGGGTTCGTTTTGGCTGAGGTTCCCAGGTTCTCGTGATTAAACATCTGAGGTTAAATAATCAAACGCCAATTACAGAACTCGAATGCAAACTTGTAAAAATGTGCAAAGCAAACAGCTGATGGATGACAGAACCTGCAGCTAAGGGCAGGTCAGAGCGCTGGGTCAGAGCGCTGGGTCAGAACCCTGTTTCGAGATGCGCAACGGCGCGCTGGAGGCTCCAAAGCGCGAGCGCAAAACGGACAGAACCCACGATCCACTGCGGAGCTTCACCTTCACGAGAACACGAGACTGAAAAGACCCTGATCACGCGTTCTGCAGGGAACTTCCACACAGCATTAAATCACAATCACAGCACTGAATCACAGCATTGAATCACAGCATTAAATCACAATCACAGCATTAAATCAGAATCACAGGATTAAATCACAATCACAGCATTAAATCACAATCAGAATAACAGCACTAAATCTCAATCACAGCACTAAATCTCAATCACAGCATTAAATCACAATCACAGCATTAAATCAGAATCACATTATTAAATCACAATCACAGCATTAAATCACAATCAGAATAACAGCACTAAATCACAATCACAGCATTAAATCAGAATCACATTATTAAATCAGAATAACAGCATTAAATCACAATCACAGCATTAAATCACAATCACAGCATTAAATCACAATCACAGCATTAAATCACAATCACAGCATTAAATCACAATCACAGCATTGAATCACAGCATTAAATCACAATCACAGCATTAAATCAGAATCACATTATTAAATCAGAATAACAGCATTAAATCACAATCACAGCATTAAATCACAATCACAGCATTAAATCACAATCACAGCATTGAATCACAGCATTAAATCACAATCACAGCATTAAATCACAATCACAGCATTAAATCACAATCACAGCATTGAATCACAGCATTAAATCAGAATCAGAATCACAGCACTAAATCAGGATCACAGCATTAAATCACAATCACAGCATTAAATCACAATCACAGCATTAAATCTCAATCACAGCATTAAATCACAGCATTAAATCACAATCACAGCATTAAATCAGGATTACAGCATTAAATAACAATCACAGCATGAATATGAAGTTGCGGTTATTTCTCCAGTGCGTGTATGAGGTTGTGTATGAGGTTGTGTATGAGGCTGTTTAAAGTGTAGATATGATACTAAGAGTCGAGCTGAGGTCAAACCTCGCATTCATGGGGCTTTTACCCACCAAGCTTCTGTATTGCAGTCTGCTGCGTGTTTCAGATGCTTAATGAAATGTTCCGCAGTCCAAAGACAATGTTCTTTACACCACTCTGGATCCGGGGCATTGAATTTGGTGCCGTTAAGCTTTTGTGCCTCTACAGGGAGATGTTGGGAGGCAGTTTGAGACTTGGCAGTGTGGTGGCAGTAAAGACCCAGGATTTATGCTTTATGCACTTTGCAGCTCTTGCAGTGGAAGCGCCACTGCTGACCGAGGGACAGTCATCCGTCACAGAAATGGGATGAATGGACTTGTTGGAAAGGTTTCAATGCATGTTCAAATTCACAGAGCTCTTTTATTTTAACCCACACATTAAATACCCCACTGCTCTCAAGTCAGTCCCCTTTTTTCTGAAAAAAAAGGCTTTCTGCAACATTTTTTGTTGGTTCATCCAAACGGGACATTGTGAGGTCATTCGGATGAGGAAACGAGGTTGAGACTTTAATTATAGATTATCCCAAATATATTTCATTGAGTCCTATAAGCAGGACTGTGTGTGGGCCAATCAGGCGCTTCCACATTAAACAAGGCATTTATAGGCCATGTATATTACCATAATATATTAAATATAAGTATGTTGTAGATTAGTGCAGATGGATGCTGAGGATGGAGTCACCTGGCAGGAGGAGGAGAGGATGGCCAAAGGGAAGCGTGGATGCGGTGGGGGAGGGGAGGGGTGTGCAGGTGATCTGGAAACCCGAGATGGTTATGAGATTAAGAGAGCAAAATGAATGGTGGGATCGCGCCACAAGTCCCTTTAATGGGAATGAGGGGCAGTTTGTCTGCAGCCAAAAACCTTTATGATGAGCGTTATCGTTAATAAAATCCTTTCACTGCCCTGCCTCACGCCCTGCCCCGTGACATCACGCTTTCTCATGTGACCCCATAAGAATAATACCATCACACCGCAAACTACATCTAATGTATGAATTCTGAAAGAGGTTCCAATGTAGTGCATTTATACAGTTAGGTGGAAAAACGCTGGAAAGCAATTCAGGCAACAAAGCAGAACAGGTTTCACACTGCAGGTCGCTGCCAACTTTTACATAACTGTTTTGTCTAAACTCGCCTTTTATCATTTATTCAAAAGCGCTAGAGATGAGTTCCATGCAATTTTCTAGTGTAGAATGAACATGTGCTGTTCAAAGCAAAGAGCGACTGACATTAAAAACACTGCGCAATTATTCAAATAAAAAGTTCTGAACAAGTCAAAAATGTGTACTGAACAAACACCGCTCTCTCTCTCTCTCTAGTATATATATAGTGTATATGCCCACGCCCGCTTCTCGCTCCAATTTCCAATCATATAGATGGAGTTTGTAGTTTTACAATTCCAGACTGTAGTCCATCTGAGTTCTTTGTGTTTATTGGTCCCCTGTTGGTTCTCTGTTCTCTGTCGGTCAGGATTCATCACAGAACAGGTATCATTTGGGTGGTGGATTGTTTGTCAGTTTTGCAGTGATGCTGATGTGGTGAGGGGGTTTTAGTGTAGTTTCATTTCTCCACCTCAGTGACACTGCTGGGATAGGACTAATGCACCCACCAAATAATCCCTGCTCTGTGGTGCTACTACTGGGGTCCTGAGCATTATATATATATATATCAGTGGTTAGCACGTCCGCCTCTCAGCACTAGGGATTCCCGGTTCGAATCCTCATCTGGGTGGAGTTTCCATGTTCTCCCCGTGTCTGTATGGGTTTTCGCCGGGTTCTCCGGTTTCCTCCCACAGTCCAAAAACATGGATCAAGTCAATTGAGTTCTCCAAATTGCCCCATATAGAGTGTGTATGTGCGCGTGAGCAATAGATTGGCGCCCTGTCCTGGGTGCATCTGCCTAGCGCCCGAAATGTTCTCCCCTGGATGGGCATGGGGGAGCCCCCCCGCGACCCTACTAGAGGATAAAGCAGGTAATGAATTCATATATATATATATATATATATACATACACACATACATTATAGTAGGTACTCTTCCTGTCATTCAGTGTTTGGTGTTGTCTTCTGTAGTATGCACTGTGAAAAACGCTGGGTGTTTGGGTTGGAGGATGTCGCTGTGTAACTGTTCTGTTTGTTGAAAATTGACCTTGTTAAGTTCAGCTGACAGCCGACATCAGCGCTGCTGCCCACATACGCTGCAAATGCAAAAACGCAGTAATCCCTCAACCCTGAACCGTCAGAGCTCACAGAGCGCTGGCCGTGATTTCTGAAAGAGTGCGACGGTGACATATTGTTCATTCTCTACTGTTTCAATTCACTTACTGCTCTCTGTCTGTGATGCAGCGTGTGTGTGTGTGTGTGTGTGTGTGGGGCACTGGATCTGGTGGGTGATAAAAGACTATGTCACTTCAAGACGGCTATATATGATGGCTTATCTTCTCGGCTCTTAAGTGTGTGTGGAATATAGAGTCGCGTAGAAAAGAGAACCAATGAACCAACAATCTATACTCATCAATATGTTGTTACTGGGTTGCAACCTCCAGGAGGAAACTGCTACAGTTTCTTCATCTCATTTCTCATCTCATTATCTTTTGCTCAATCGTTAATCCTTTTGGACTGTGAGAGGAACCCGGAGAACCTGGAGGAAACTCGCTCGGACATGCGGAGCACAAACTCCACTCAGATCGGGATTTAAACCTGGAGCAAATCTTTATCATCAATATAAGATTATGTGCATCAATCAATACAGACAGTGTATACAGTACAAACCTCCATCAGCTGCATTGACATGCTGCATACATAATGATGCTTCAGTATTAATCCTCTGACGTTACACACACACACACACTTTTTAGCCTTTATCTTTGATGACATCACACATTGGCGATGTCACAACGTTTATTTATATTCAGAGAGAATTAATTTCTGCACAAGATCTTGAAGTGATGATGGAGATGTGGACCACAGCAGAGAGTCTTCCGCAGATCATAACAAAGATACTCAGTGGGGTTCAGATGTGGACAATACGTGTGAGAACGATGTCTCATGCTCCCTGAACCACTCACTCATAATCTGAGCTCAATGAATCCTGCCATCGTCATCAGAGAACAGATCCATCCCTTAATGAACCTGGTGGGTCAGTAGATTCCGGTCAGCTGACCTCATTCTCATGACCTCATAATGTTGCTGAACCCAGACCTGGCCTTTCTTTGTACATCTTTTTTTATTAATAGGTTTGTTTGTTTGTTGTATTTGATGCTTTCACTGAAGTTAAGATTCTGAATACTGAAGTTTTTCATCACTGGTTATTTAATGCATGGTGTGTTCGTTCCGTGCAAACAAATCAACTGATTTACAAAAACAGAACTCAATCCAATTTCTGATGTTTGCCGTGAATGTGCTCATTTCAGAGTCGCACAGTTTGTTAGTTTCACATCATCAGACTGTACCAATCTGACTGTACCAACACAATAAAGCGAAACAGCAATGAAGCTCGCAATTGCAACGTGCTCATTAGATACATACTGTTAGTTCTCGGCTTTGTTTTAAGCAACACACGTTGCATGACGTGCAACAACTAGGTTTTACTAAACGTATTGCTTTCAAACTTTATCATGTCATCAGTCACCAAAGTGAAGTGTCATGTCAAGTGTTAGTAAGAGGAACATACATTCAAGTTCAAGTTCAAGTTATTTATTTATATAGCGCTTTTTACATCAGTACATCTGTCACAAAGCAGCTTTACAGAATGACAAGCCTTTAAACCCCCAAAGAGCGAGCCGAAGCGACAGTGGCAAGAAAAAACTCCCTTTTATGTTGTTATTTAAGGAAGAAACCTTGGGAGGACCAAGACTCAGTGGGGGACTCATCCTCCTTGAGCGGCCAGGCAGCAACAACAGTGTAGGACAGCCATGTCCAGATATTTAACAAATGGAAAAACAACTGGAAAACTATATGTGAGTCCATTCAGCCGCCTATTGATCAGCTACATCTTGTTTCTACACCTATTGTCCAATGAGGGGCATTAATTAATAAAGTAGGTGAGTCTCCATGGCAACAGGCATGAATTACATTCCTTACAACACATTGGGTTAGATCTCGGGGGAGGGAGGGAGGGAGGGAGGGTCTCCATGTCTATCCAGGGGAGAATGTTTCAGGTGCTGGACAGAGCGCCAATCCATCATTGGGCACACACTCACTATAGAGGGGTCATTTAAATTGGGGCAATTTAGAGCAGCCATCTTTTTGGACTGCGGACACGGGGTGAACCTGGAAACTCCACCCAGATCAGGATTCGAACCTGGATCCCCAGCACTAAGACACAATTACACTAACCACTACACCACCATGCCACTCCTTTAATAAACTTTAACATGATTTTACTGATTCTATCCGGTGTTTATAACGCGGCTGGTTTGAAAACAAGGCAGAAGGTTATTCATTTGAAGTTCTTTTGTTTCCGCCGTAGCAGAGTAGATTTCATCAGCGGATATTAAAACAAAACTACTGTTTTTTAATGATCAGTTCTGCGAGGCTCACAGAAGGTCCTTCAGCTGTCCTCACCATCAGACTCTGGAACCGTTTCTTCCACAAACCCACCGACACAACGCTGCCTCGGAACACACCGCTAGATTAATCCCACACGTTCCGGCTCCTAACTACAACGCCATTCGGAACGTTGTGAAGGCCTGCTGTAGACGACTTTATCGCGAGCACTCTGGCGGACAGCTGCTTTCTCCGTTTTTGCACTGAATTCAGCTGCTGACGTTCTTAAGCGCATGTGGTTCTGTTCATTTACATGACATGAGGTCATACCGCATACCGTAGACACATTTATATTTATTCATTCATTCATTATCTTCCGCTTTATCCTATATTAGGGTCGTGGGGGGTTCAGATACACCCAGGACAGGACGCCAATCTATCGCTGGGCACACACACATACACACACACTTTTATATGGGGCAATTTGGAGAACTCAATTGACTTGATCCATGTTTTTGGACTGTGGGAGGAAACAGGAGAACCCAGGGGAAACCTACACAGACACGGGGAGAACATGGAAACTCCGGGAATTGGGAACCAGGAATCCCTAGTGCTGAGAGGCGAACGTGCTAACCACTAAGCCATCGTGCCACCCCATTTATATATATATATCATTCATTCATTCATTATCTTCTTTCATTTCATTCATTCATTTATCCTCTATTAGGGTCACGGTGAGGTTCCCCATGCCCATCCAGGGGAGAACATCTCGGGCGCCGGGCAGATACACCCAGGACAGGGCGCCAACCTATCGCTGGGCACACACTCACTCACACATACACACTCAACATGGGGCAATTTGGAGAACTCAATTGACTTGATCCATGTTTTTGGACTGTGGGAGGAAACCGGAGAACCCGGAGGAAACCCACACGGACATGGGGAGAACATGGAAAATCCACCCAGATTGGGATTCGAACCGGGAATCCCTAGAGCTGAGCGGCGAACATGAAGCTACCGTGCCGCAATTTATATATATATATATATGTGTGTGTGTGTGTGTGTGGTATATACGTGATGATGGGAGTCAGAACACAGAGTTGGTCCGGATACAGCCCCCCTGCAGCAATGTGGGCTAAGGGTCTTGCTCAAGGTCTTCTTCCACAGTCCAAAAACATGGATTCAAGGTGAATGGGTTGCTCTAATTTACCCCTATATTGTGTGTGTGTGTGTGTGTGTGTGTGTGTGTGTGCCAATCAATGGATTGCCACCCTGTCCTGGGTGCCTGTCAAACACCTGAAACATGCACTTCTGGATTGGCATGTGGAACACTCGTGCCCCTAGTAGAGGATGAAGTGGTTAAGATGATTACTTATTTAGCACCACCATCCCTTACTGCTCCGGTTGCAGGGTTCTGCAACACCTATACAGTGTGCAGGATGTAGCCCTGCTCCATGTTCCTGGCTCATCGGAACCCTAATTACGACGGCTGAAGTGATCATTTCTGCAGTGAGGAATCCCTAATCCAGATTCCTGTACAGACAACATGAGCAGTGTGTCTGTTGGAGGCGCTGGTCAGACAGGTGGCACGGTTTGAATGCCCTCTGGCATGTCTGGACTGGTGATCTTTGTTCCGGAGCTTAATAAGGGACCTCACAGGATCAGAGACAGCTCGTTACCTGTGTATAGAGAACTTGAGGTATTTAATCTGTACATCATTATGATCATGCATAATGTCTCTTCATGCATCATCTTAGAACGTTAATGCATGCTTTAAAACGCCATTAATAAATCATCAGGAATTTGGGAGACAATAAAGACCGGAGTCAGGATTCCTAACAGCATGGGATCAGGCTTCATTCACACAGAATGTATTAAATGTACATTTAAACACAGCTCCCGTCGTCCACGATCGTTCTCCCCACGGCAGGAGATATTACAGCGGTCAGAAACGTCCATCACCATCAGCTCTGCCCCCACCCCCACTGCTATACCCTTACAACAGTCATTTCCCCCAGACTGTGGCTATAAAGCGATGTCCAAAATATAATTCTGTAAAGCCTTCATCAGTAATTATTCCTTATATTCGATTTTATTCTTCACCCTTAAATCTCTTTTTGATCTTATTCCTTTCTTTCTGCTCGACCTCCTTCGCCCACATATCTTCGTTTGTACCCTTCGATCCGCTGACCACTAGGTCTCGACTTTTAGAACGACCTCAATCAGTGCAAACTCTCACAGTAATGGGACTCAGACTCTTCAGGATTTAGACTTGTGGGAATTCTAAATCCCAATTGAAAATAATTTTTATGCTGTGCTGTAATATATAACTGAAATCAAGCTCAGTGTTTAAACCGAAAACTTGTCCAGTAAACCGACAGTCTGCCGCAAGTGGAACTTTATTTTTGTTCTGTGTGAGTTGCGACACGCTCTCGGCATGATACGGATTTTTATAAATAAATTGCGGCGTGGCGGCACGGTGGCTTAGTGGTTTAGCACGTTCGCCTCTCAGCGCTAGGGATTCCCGGTTCGAATCCCCATCTGGGTGGAGTTTCCATGTTCTCCCCGTGTCTGCGTGGGTTTCCTCCGGGTTCTCCGGTTTCCTCCCACAGTCCAAAAACATGGATCAAGTCAATTGAATTCTCAAAATTGCCCTATATAGAGTGTGTCTGTGTGAGTGAGTGTGTGCCCAGCGATGGATTGGTGCCCTGTCCTGGGTGTATCTGCCCAGCGCCCGAAACATTCTCCCCTGGATGGGCATGGGGAACCCCACCGCGACCCTAATAGAGGATAAAGTGGGAGATAATGAATGAATGAATGAAAAATTGCGGCGTGACGTTTTTACCATTAATTAATTGTAATGTTTTTAATTGCAAATACCATAAAATGTCACATCCCTACACCCAGCACCAATTCATCACATGGACACTCACTCACACACTATACAGGGGCATCCAATTCACCTTGAATCCATGTTTTTGGACTGTGGGAGGAACCCAGAGAACCTGGAGGAAACCCCTGTGGACACGGGGAGAACATGGAAAACCAGATCGGGATTCGAACCTGGATCCGCAGCACTGAGAGGCAGACGTGCTGAGCGCTGCACCACCCTGCTCTAATATTTACCTTAATCATAATCCTGTGACATTATTAAATCAACCACAAAGTTTTACAAGAAAATGTTTTAAATGGTGCCATTAGTTCTTCATAGAGACTAAAGCCATGACCATGTAATGTCACGTTAAGTTAACCACCCAACACACAGCCATTAGTGACGCACAGTTAACAAAGCATCGTTTCCCCAACAGAAGGACAAATAAAATACAAACAGTCCCACATTGTGAACTGCACATCTTGAGTGGCGTGTCTGTGTCTGTGTGTGTGTGTGTGTGTGTGTGTGTGTGTGTGTGTGTCCATTTATTGGATTTTTATGCATGGGTACAGTCTGCCCTCCACAATGATAATACGGTATTTGGTGCTGGTCCAGGGTGTACTGCCCCTTTTCGTCCTTGGTTGTCTGATAGCGAGTCTGATTGGATGAAATCCAAAGATCCATCACCATCAGCGCTTTCCTTTTATCGCCTAGTAAGCAATCCAGCCGGCGTCACCCAAGATTAACCTGGTGTTGAAAGAACAAGTGCCTCTTACTACTTTCTATTGAGTGGAAAAGACACGATTGCTCCCCGGACCACCCCCAGGTCTCATGCTTAGTGAAGACGGCGGCGGCTCGATGTTTCAATCTCAGGATATGTGGAACTATCGGAACGCAGACGCAGGGCAGGGGGTGAATTCAGCAGGGAACTGCAATGACAAATGAAAAGGAATCTATGGAAACAGACGGTCATTAAACAGGCGTCAGTGTGTGATTGACTGAGTCGCAGCGAGCGCTGAAACCACTGAAATACAGCGCAAGTCCAAAGAATCAGCATCTAAATACATACATCTGCACACGGACGAATAAAGCAAGAGGGAATGGGTTTGTTTACTCCATAAACCAAGGTACTGTAGAGTATCTGTGGAGTAAAGTGTCTGGTGACATCACTTACTACATTCATTCATTCATTATCTTCCGCTTTATCCTCTATTAGGGTCGAGGGGGGGGTTCCCCATGCCCATCCAGGAGAGAATGTTTCGGGCGCTGGGCAGATACACCCAGGACAAGGCGCCAATCTATCGCTGGGCACACACTCACTCACACAGACACACTCTACATGGGGCAATTTGGAGAATTCAATTGACTTGATCCATGTTTTTGGACTGTGGGAGGAAACCGGAGAACCCGGAGGAAACCCACGCGGACACGGGGAGAACATGGAAACTCCACCCAGATGGGGATTCGAACCGGGAATCCCTAGTGCTGAGAGGAGAACATGCTAACCACTAAGCCACCGTGCCGCATTCTGGTGACTACACTTACTCATATTATTATAATAATCATGGGCGGCACGGTGGCTTAGTGGTTAGCATGTTCTCCTCTCAGCGCTAGGGATTCCCGCATCGAATCCCCATCTGGGTGGAGTTTCCATGTTCTCCCCGTGTCCACGTGGGTTTCCTACGGGTTCTCCGGTTTCCTCCCACAGTCCAAAAACATGGATCAAGTCAATTGAGTTCTCCAAATTGCCCCATATAGAGTGTGTATGTGTGCGTGTCTGTGTGAGTGTGTGCCCAGCGATAGATTGGCGCCCTGTCCTGGGTGTATCTGCCCAGCGCTCGAAACGTTCTCCCCTGGATGGGCATGGGGAACCCCCCCTCACCGTGACCCTAATATAGGACAAAGCGGAAGATAATGAATGAATAATAATCATAGGGTTTAGTGGTTGGCATGTTCGGCTCTCACCGTTGGGGATTCCCGGTTTGAATCTCAACGTGGGTGGGGTTTCCATGTTCTCCCTGTGTCTGCGTGGGTTTCCTCCCACAGTACAAAAAAAATAAATAAAACATGGATCAAGGTAAATTGAATTCTCCAAATTGCCCAATATAGAGTGTGTTTGGGTGAGTGAGTGTGTGCCCAGCGATAGACTAGCGCCCTGTCCTGGGTGTATCTGCCCAGCACCTGAAATGTTCTCCCCTGGACGCGACCCTAGTAGAGGGTTAAGTGGAAGATAATGGATGGATAATCGGATGAACGGTCACATTCCTAAAGCATGCGGCGTGGTTTGCAGGTGACGGTTCGCTAAAACAGCGCCCCTTGTGTTTACTACTGTAGTTACAAGTTCACAATGTTAATGTAACTGAGATTCAGAGTTTTCAGAGTAACTCCGAGAACTCTGTGCTGTAAAGTGGAAAACGGTGCGAGCCTCTCGTGTTGGAATGAAGTAGATGAAGTCCGGTGGCTGGAGCAGCTTCATTATACTAATTGTGTTTGAATGGCAGCTTTTCAGTGAAAGGTGATCATTACGTCCAACCTCAAGAGTGAAGCAGCCTTCTAATTGACCGTCTGATCATTTAGCCCTCATGAGGAAACTGACGACTCGGCGTTGGGGTTCGTGGACGTTGCTTGTTGTGTTTTGCGGGTGGCGAGTCGTGACGATGTCCTATCGATTTCATTGACCTTCGCTAATTATAAGCTTCCCCCGCTTCATTCTCACACCTTCCCTGTCTGGCTGCGGCGGAACGTGTCGGAAAGCAGACAGCCGATGCAGATCAGAGCTTGTGTGGGCGTGTGTATTTAGCATCGTATTAAGCTGCTTCTCACCGAGGAACAGAAAGCAGAGACAGTCGTAATTCTGAGATCATCCTTATCATCTTCAGTCACAGTCACCTTTGATTAAATCCTCTCAGCAAAATTCTAATCCTGACATAATCCACTTGCGCCGACGGAACACTTTTACCCAAGATGCAAAGGTGACGGGGGAGATGGGGACTGGCTGTTTTAGGAAAGAGGGAGATTTGTTTTTGCCCACAGCAGTCAATTGTCTGAATGACATTGGGGCAAAATTGTGAACTGTGGCTTTTAGTGAAGCTGCTTCCATTATCTCTATTGCTATCTGTTATCTACTAGGGTTGTGTGTGTGTGTGGGGGGGGTGGGTCACATACCCATCCAGAGAAGAATGTTTCAGGTACAGTTGTGATCAAATTTATTCAACCCCCAATGCTGCAAAGGGTTTTATGGAATTCAGTGCACATTTGTAATTGTGTTCATAATGAAATCTTACAAGGACTTGTTAAAGAACTAAATGCAACTAAGATAGCATCAATTGTTTTTGTCATAAAGTATTAAATGGCCTTTTTGTGATTTCTTCATTGACACAATTATTCAACCCCTTTACAACTACCACTCATAAGAACAGAGGTTCATTCCAGTGTTTTCAATCAGGTATTGAAAACACCTGTGGATGTCAACGAGCAGCAATGAAGCATGATAAGCACCAATGATGCAGATTTAAAAGGACTGTGATACTCAGCTCCTTCTAGACATCTACTGGTGTGTTTACAAGCATGGTGAAGGCAAGAGAATGGTCCCAGATGACAAGAGAAGAGGTTATTGCTCTTCACAAGAATGGCAATGGATATAAAAAGATTGCGAAGTTGTTAAATATTCCAAGAGACACTATCGGAAGTATCATTCGCAAGTTCAAGTTAAAGGGCACAGTGGAACGTTACCTGGTCGTGGCAGAAAGAAGATCCTGACCGCGACTGCTGTGCGCTACCTGAAGCGTAATGTGGAGAAAAATCCCCGCGTGACTGCTAAGGAACTGAAAAAAGACCTGTCAGATGTGGCCACTGAAGTTTCAGCTCAGACAATAAGGCGCGCACTGCATAACGAAGACCTCCATGCCAGAACTCCCAGGCGCACCCCCTTGCTGATTCCAAAGAACAAGAAAAGTCGACTGCAGTATGCCAAAAGTCATGTGGACAAGCCACAAAGGTTTTGGGACAGTGTACTGTGGTCAGATGAAACTAAATTAGAACTGTTTGGGACAATGGACCAGCGCTATGTTTGGAGGAGGAAGAACCAGGCTTATGAACAAAAGAACACCTTGCCTACTGTGAAGCATGGTGGGGGGTCAATTATGCTTTGGGGCTGTTTTGCTTCTAATGGTACAGGAAAGCTTCAACGTGTGCAGGGTACCATGAATTCCCTTCAGTACCAGGAGATCTTGGAGGAAAATGTGATGGAGTCAGTCACAAACCTGCGGCTTGGGAGACGTTGGACCTTCCAACAGGACAATGATCCGAAGCACACATCCAAGTCCACTAGAGCATGGTTGAACATGAAAGGCTGGAACATTCTAGAGTGGCCATCGCAATCACCAGACTTAAATCCAATTGAGAACCTCTGGTGGGACCTAAAGAAGGCAGTTGCAGTGCGCAAGCCTAAGAATGTGACTGAACTGGAGGCTTTTGCCCATGAAGAATGGGCTAAGATACCCATAGGTCGCTGCAAGACACTTGTGTCAAGCTATGCTTCACGCTTGAAAGCTGTCATAACTGGAAAAGGATGTTGTACTAAGTACTAAAAAATAATGTCACTAGGGGGTTGAATAAAACTGATAATGATGTGAGCACAGTAAAGACATTTGTGGTTATTCCATCATAAATATTATGTTATATTTGTCTAATTTATAAGTGCCTCTTTGATATAATTGTAAATAAGATGACTGAAATGATCCAAATCAATGTCAAACTGGCCAAAACACTTTATTTCAGTGGGGGTTGAATAAATTTGATCACAACTGTACCCCAGGACAGGGTGCCAATTCATCTCTGGGCATAAACTCACTCACACGGACACACTGTACGGGGGGCAATTTTAGATTGGACAATTTGGAGTAGCCAATTCAATGTTTTTGGATTGTGCAAGGAAAATCGGAGAACCGGGAGAAAACCCATGAGGACACGGGGAGAACATAAAGATACTGCCCAGATCAGGATACGAACCTGGATCCCCAATGCTGCGAGACAGACCTCTACTAGGGTCATGGGGGAGAGGGGACGTTTCCATTACCAATCCATCACTTTGCACACACTCACTCAGTCACATGAAGAGACACACACTATATAGGGGCATGCTTTAGAAACTGAGGACCTGGAGGAAACCCACACGGACACAGGGAGAACATGCTAACTTCACACTGATCGAGATTCAAGCCTGGATCCTCAGTGTTGAGAACTTGCTAAGCAAACTAACTTTATAGATTTCAATTGTAATTTCAAAAAGACAAACATGAGCAGGAGGCACGGTGGCTTAGTGGTTAGCACGTCCGCCTCTCATCGCTTGGGATTCCTGGTTCGAATCCCCATCTGGGTGGAGTTTCCATGTTCTCCCCGTGTCCGCGTGGGTTTCCTCCGGGTTCTCCGGTTTTCTGCCACAGTCCAAAAACATGGATCAAGTCAATTGAGTTCTCCAAATTCCCCCATGTAGAGTGTGTCTGTGTGAGTGAGTGTGTGCCCAGCGATAGATTGGCACCCTGTCCTGGGTGTATCTGCCCAGCGCCAGAGACCCCCCCCCCCCGCGACCCTAATATAGGATAAAGCGGAAGATAATGAATGAATGAACAAACGTGCGCATGGTCATCACACAAAAGGAGAACAAACCAAATACAAACCAACAAACTATACTTACAGTGAGATGTGCCACATTACACGTCTGTTTGCACAGTACATTTTTGCACGTGTCTTTTCTATTGTTTTTTTCATTCATTCATTCATTATCTTCCGCTTTATCCTCTATTAGGGTCGTGGTGGGGTTCCCCATGCCCATCCAGGGGAGAACGTTTCGGGCGCTGGGCAGACACATCCAGGACAGGGCGCCAATCCATCGCTGGGCACACACTCACTCACACAGACACACTCTATATGGGGCAATTTTGAGAATTCAATTGACTTGATCCATGTTTTTGGACTGTGGAAGGAAACCGGAGAACCCGGAGGAAACCTACGTGGACACGGGGAGAACATGGAAACTCCACCCAGATGGGGATTGGAACCGGGAATCCCTAGCGCTGAGAGGAGAACGTGCTAACCACTAATATTGATTTTTTTAAAACATTTTTTTAAATATTTATATATGATGCCATGTGCACTTTAAGGAGGAGCATAAATCTCGTTATATGATGTATACTGTGTATGTGGGGTATAATTACAATAAAGGCTTTTTATTCTATTAACCTGCTGAGTACAGAAGCATCTTCCTCTCTGCACTCATCAGCACCTTCAGTGTAGTAAACATTATGGTATGCTGCAGAACTTCCTGTTGATAGGCTGCTGGGTTCTATCCCACATCTCAGGAGCGCTGAGGGGGTTCTCTGTGCCAGTGAGCTGCAGTGTGAGAGCCAGCAGCATCAATTTCATAAATTATTTACCCCAACATGACAAGCAACACCGCAAATGATGGCGCCTGCTCCTCATCAGAGCCGTTCAGTCTGCTCGGAAACACCAACGCTACATAGAACCCTTTCCTTTACCCATAATGCAAAGCTTTCCACATCCAACCCAAAAAGAGGATGATTTTCACTTTCATATTTGTAATGGGTGGCATGGTGGCTTAGTGGTTACCACGTTCTCCTCTCAGCACTAGAGATTCCCGGTTCGAATCCCCATCTTGGTGGAGTTTCCATGTTCTCCCCGTGTCCGCATGGGTTTCCTCCGGGTTCTCCGGTTTCCTCCCACAGTCCAAAAACATGGATCAAGTCAATTGAATTCTCCAAATTGCCCCATATAGAGTGTGTTTGTTTGAGTGAGTGTGTGCCCAGCGATGGATTGGCGCCCTGTCCTGGGTGTATCTGCCCAGCGCCCGAAACGTTCTCTCCTGGATGGGCATGGGGAACCCCACCGCGACCCTAATAGAGGATAAAGTGGAAGATAATGGATGAATGAATGAATATTTGTAATGAACCCGAGTTCTGGTTTTGTTTTACTGTCTTTATTCTCGTTTCTGTGAGGAGTCATTACAAACCCATTCACACCGACACCGTCTATACATTCATCCATCTATCCATGCAGACATCCGTCCATCCATGTATAAATTCATTCATCCATCCAACCAACCACAGGGACAACCCTGGCATCCATCAGCCATCTAACCCTCACCCGCTCCCTAACACTTCCATCCATATGTCCATCCAACATACTTAATGCTACATTTTCCCCAGAGTTCTTGTCTCTACACTTACAGCCAATTTTATTAGTTCCACTTTATAGATCTGCAATTATTCTGCAAAGACTGAGAAACAGCTTCATACTGGAAACTGTGAGACTCTTAATCTCCACCTAAAACAACACACACTCTTAATAAACACTGTGACACTACAACACTTTCCAACAGACTCAATCTCACACGGCTATATATGTAATTTTTATTTCTTATTGTTACTATATGTTAATATGTACATTTTTATTATAACGCTGCTATATTCATTCATTCATTCATTCATTATCTCCCGCTTTATCCTCTATTAGGGTCGCGGGGGGGGAGGGGTTCCCCATGCCCATCCAGGGGAGAACATCTCAGGCGCTGGGCAGACACACCCAGGACAGGGCGCCAATCTATCACTGGGCACACACTCACTCACACACACACTCTATATGGGGCAATTTGGAGAACTCAATTGACTTGATCCATGTTTTTGGACTGTGGGAGGAAACCGGAGAACCCGGAGGAAACTCACGCAGACACGGGGAGAACATGGAAACTCCACCCAGATGGGGATTCGAACCGGGAATCCCTAGTGCTGAGAGGAGAACATGCCAACCACTAAGCCAGTGTGCCGCCCCTGTTTTACATTCATTCATTCATTCATTATCTTCCGCTTTATCCTCTATTAGGGTCGCGGGGGGGTTCCCCATGCCCATCTAGGGGAGAACATTTCGGGTGCTGGGCAGATACACCCAGGACAGGGCGCCAATCTATCACTGGGCACACACTCACTCACACAGACACACTCTATATGGGGCAATTTGGAGAACTCAATTGAGTTGATCCATGTTTTTGGACTGTGGGAGGAAACCGGAGAACCCGGAGGAAACCCACGCCGACACGGGGAGAACATAGAAACCCCACCCAGATTGGGATTCGAACCGGGAATACCTAGCGCTGAGAGGCGAACGTGCTAACCACTAAGCCACCGTGCCACCATGCTGCTATATTTCAAAATTTAATTTCATTTTATTATTATTTATTTTTTTTAAACATATTTAAATGTATTTTTTTTATTCTACTGAGGGTAAACTGGGCTTAAAGCTTTAATCCAAAGCAAACCTCTATCCTGACGTCGTCGTCGTCGTTGTTGTGTCTTCATATTGATGTGGACGGCTGAATTCCCGGCTGCTGACCTGAGTATCAGTGACTGTGTAATTATGAAGGACTCCGAAGTCTCACTCTCTCTCTGTGTGTCTCGCTCGTTTCAGTCTCTCTCTTTGTGGCTAAATGAGTTTTATTACTCATTAATTACATCTGGGGATCTTAGACTCCGTTATAAGTTTATAATCAGCCATGGCGGATGCCAGGTCATCTGGAGTCTGGGTTATTTTTAGGCCAGTGCAGAAAAGAGAGAAGTCTGTGAGACACGAGGAGGAAATCAGAGTCAGATCTGTCCTGTTCTCGGTGGCAGCAGATAAGATCTGAATTCAATTTACATAAATAGGATAAAAATTGTCGGCGAATAAAAGAAACGAATCTCGGAGATGAAGTCACATGTCTGAAGCCACCGCTGATGGGTTTGGACAGAATAAAGGCAAATCGGAACGCGGGGGGAAGGAAAAGAAGGGCAATTAATTAAATTAAAATCCAGTGTTTTGATGAACACGTCTACTTTTTTTAGGTGAGTAATGCATTTCGGGTCAGGTTGCAGTCTGAACTTGTGTTGGTCATCCATTTGTCCTTCATTGGATTCCATACCGACCCAAAAGACCGGACTTCTAATGAGCTGGTCCGCTGCCTTGGAGGCTCCGCGGTACGACCAGCTTGATCCGGAGCTCGTCAGAAACATTTGGCAGAGTCTCATGGCGGGAAGAGGAGCCGGCAGATGTGACAGATGGATACGGGGGAGTGTGGTGTGGGTCTTCATGCATATGTTCCCTTTAAAAATCCACCACTGGCTGCTGAAAGGTAGCAGCTTCATGCTGTTCAGAGAAAAATCAATTAGCTTTGTTTTTAAAAAAGAACGGGGATTTTGCAGCTGCGCTGTTTTAATCTCGCATCACGGCGTGTTTGTGCTTTTGATTTCATCCTTATTGATTTCATTACAGAATGATTTTATCATCATCATTTATCATTACGGTGGTGAAGCGTCGTGAGAGAAGGATTTCAGACCTCACTGCTGTTCACAGGTTCATATTGTGTATAATAAACACTAATTAAAAATCGGTCGGCGGCACGGTGGCTTAGTGGTCGGCACGTTCTCCTCTCAGCGCTAGGGATTCCCGGTTCGAATCCCCATCTGGGTGGAGTTTCCATGTTCTCCCCGTGTCCGCGTGGGTTTCCTCCAGGTTCTCCGGTTTCACAGTCCAAAAACATGGATCAAGTCAATTGAATTCTCAAAAAAAAAAAAAATTGCCCCATATAGAGTGTTTCTGTGTGAGTGAGTGTGTGCCCAGCGATGGATTGGCGCCCTGTCCTGGGTCTATCTGCCCAGCGCCTGAGACGTTCTCCCCTGGATGGGCATGGGGAACCCCACCGCGACCCTAATAGAGGATAAAGCGGGAGATAATGAATGAATGAATGAATAAAAATCGGTCTAAATTAAACTCATTCAGAGTGGCACGTCCGCCTCTCAGCGCTGGGAATCCGGATTCAAATCCTGATCTGGGTGGAGTTTCCATGTTCTCCCCGTGGGTTTTCTCCAGGTTCTCCCGTTTCCTCACACAGTCCAAAACTATGGATTTAAGGTAAATTGGCTGCTCTAAATTACCCCTACCCCTGATTGGCACCCTGTCCTGGCTGTATCTGCTCAGCATCCTGAACATTTCCATTGGACGGGCATGGGGAACCCCCTGCAACCCTAGTAAAGCCGGTCAAAGCCTGGACCTTAAGTATGTCTCCTGAAATAAAGACCTCAGTCTCATACACGTCTCATACTGTGCTCAGCGTTACCAAAAATATGAACTTGCTTATTAAAGGCAGGAGTCTCAATATTATCTCAAGCATTTCTCATGTTAAAACCAGGGGCAGATACTCTGAATGACTTTGAACCTAACACAGGGGTGTGGTAGCTCAAGGTTTAGGGTGTTGGGCTACAATATGAAGGTTGGGAGTTTAAATCCCAATGCAACCAAAGTTATCAACGTTGCCCCCCGAGCAAGGCGCTTATCCCTCGCTGCTCGGGGTGGATGCTGCATCATGACCCTGTACTCTGACCCCACTCTGATGGTGGACGAATGAAATGCATGGAGGCAGACGTCCCCCCGCAGTCGGGATGGCACGCCCAGGTAGCTACACGTGTTTGGAGTTCCTGTATTTTTCCACTGTGCCTCGTTTTGTTGTGATTTATCTCGTGTCCCGGGACATCCTAAAACCCGAGCGCGTGATTTGGCCCTGTAATTATAATTACACCATATTCATCCTGTATTATTACAATCACGTTCGAATCCGGGAGCTTTAATCACGCAAACAAAGCACAATTACACAACCGGCGTCTAAAATTAGAGAGAACGGCACTTGGTTCGTACGAGACCCGATTTTTTTACAATTAAAATTCCAACACCTGAATCTGAATCGACAAGGTGACCCTGAAGCTGCAAGTCTGAGGGAGGAAGGTTCTTAAACATTCTCATATGAGAACATTCATCATTTTTATCTCATTGTTTGATCTAAATTGCCCCTATCTGAATTTCCAGGGAAGTAGGCCCACGAGGCGCCATGGTGGCATAGTGGTTAGCACGTTCGCTTCTCAGCGCTAGGGATTCCCGGTTCGAATCCCCATCTGGGTGGAGTTTCCATGTTCTCCCCGTGTCTGCGTGGGTTTCCTCCGGGTTCTCCGGTTTCCTCCCACAGTCCAAAAACATGGATCAAGTCAATGGAGTTCTCCAAATTGCCCCATATAGAGTGTGTCTGTGTGAGTGAGTGTGTGCCCAGTGATGGATTGGCGCCCTGTCCTGGGTCTATCTGCCCAGCGCCCGAAACGTTCTCCCCTGGATGGGCATGGGGAACTGCCCCCGCGACCCTAATAGAGGATAAAGTGGGAGATAATGAATGAATGAGTATGCCCACGTATTTCAGCAGCATAGAATTACTTATAGACACAAACGAGATACAAGACTTATAGACACAGAATTGTCTCGTAACGTGTCCGACGTCCACCTGTTTAACATTCATTCATTATCTTCCGCTTTATCCTATATTATGGCCACAGTGGGGTTCCCCATGCCCATCCAGGGGAGAACGTTTCAGGCGCTGGGCAGATACAGCCAGGACAGGGCGCCAATCTATCGCTGGGCACACCCTCACTCACACAGACACACTCTATATGGGGCAATTTGGAGAACTCAATTGACTTGATCCATGTTTTTGGACTGTGGGAGGAAACCGGAGAACCCGGAGGAAACCCACGCAGACACGGGGAGAACATGGAAACTCCACCCAGATGGGGATTCAAACCAGGAATCCCTAGTGCTGAGAGGAGAACATGCTAACCACTAAGACACCGTGCCGCCCGTTTATTCATTCATTCATTCATTCATTATGTTCCGCTTTATCCTCTATTAGGGTCGCGGTGGGGTTCCCCATGCCCATCCAGGGGAGAACGTCTCAGGCGCTGGGCAGATACACCCAGGACAGGGCGCCAATCCATCGCTGGGCACACACTCACTCACACAGACACAGTCTATATGGGGCAATTTGGAGAACTCAATTGACTTGATCCATGTTTTTGGAATGTGGGAGGAAACCGGAGAACCCGGAGGAAACCCACACGGACACGGGGAGAACATGGAAACTCCACCCAGATGGGGATTCGAACCGGGAATCCCTAGTGCTGAGAGGAGAACATGCTGACCACTAAGCCACTGTGCCGCCATGCCGGCCGTTTAGTCGGTTATAAATAATTGTACGTCGAGCGTCGTCAGGACAGTTTGGATAATTAGAAACAGTTGAGTGAACGCTGATGATTGCAGCCAGCGCTGTTCAGTGTAAAACTCAAACTAAATCATTTACCAAACACGTTATCCAATGATTAAAAGAACCCACTGATGAGATCATCAAAAAAACCGGCAGAGGTCGGCGCCAAAACCGTGTTGCCGCTAATGAAGGTGAAACTCGATGACGCCGACAGAGAGAACTCGTACATCCGTACAGAGTGAGTGTGTTTGTACTGGACCGTGGTTCGGGCCATCTGGTTATTGGGTTTCATTACGTAACGCTGACAATTTGTTCAGGTTGGGTTTGCGGCGTTAAAGATTCTGCTCCTTCCTCTCAGTGTGGTTTTTTTCTTCTCGTTCTCATGATATCATGATTGTCAGGATGATCCCTGATTGCACTGCGCGCGGCGCGAGTCCTCGTCCAGGACGTAACGAGCCATTAGATCTTTGTTTGGACCTGAGGATCGTGTGCTGCGGTGCGTACAGAAATAAGAGGTTAGGATTCAAACCCAACTTTTTGATGTGACGCGTCATGATGCAACTTTGGAGCAATTTATGCAAGAAGCTCAACTCCTCGCTGCCTTTGTCGAGACCAAACTTTAAAAAAAATACCTTCATATTAATAATAAGAGCTTTGTTTTAATGTAATTACACTGCTGAAAACAAAGCGTTCTGACAATGAGGACACAGAACGACAAATGGAAAAATACCGAGAGCTCAGTTTCCCGAGAGCTCAGAGCTGAACTGAATTTAGATTAATATTAATATATACTATAGCACTTTAAACTCATTATTAAAGCAGTACGGCACTCGAGGTTGTACATTATAAATAAAGAAATCACCAGAAGAATCCACAACCTCCAGAGCCTCTATAACCCTGAAATACAAAACGAGCTTTAATTCATACATGTGTTCATTTCACACTAAATTATTAATAATCTGGTCTTCTGCAATGTAATCTAGTCTGGTTTGTGAAGTGAACATTGGTTGCTAAGCAACAGCATACTGTCTGTATATTTCCATTAATGGTACATGATTTAAACTAAGCGGCAGCACGGTGGCTTAGTGGTTAGCACGTTCTCCTCTCAGCGCTAGGGATTCCCGGTTCGAATCCCCATCTGGGTGGAGTTTCCATGTTCTCCCTGTGTCCGCGTGGGTTTCCTCCGGGTTCTCCGGTTTCCTCCCACAGTCCAAAAACATGGATCAAGTCAATTGAGTTCTCCAAATTGCCCCATATAGAGTGTGTCTGTGTTTGTGTGTGTGAGTGTGTGCCCAGCGATGGATTGGCGTCCTGTCCTGGGTGTATCTGCCCAGTGCCCGAAACGTTCTCCCCTGGATGGGCATGGGGAACCCCCCCACGACCCTAATATAAGATAAAGCGGAAGATAATGAATGAATGGATGGATTTAGAGTAATGTTAACCACGTTGATATCATCTCAGCCAATCAGATTTCAGTATAAGTGTTCAATTTTGCTTACAGTGCTTACACACAGAGGAGTACACACATACACACACACACACACACACACACACAGACACACACACTGAGTAAAGTGAGCACACGTGCCCGTATTGGTGTGCAGCCCTGTATATGGCGCATGGGGAGCATTTGGGATTGGGTGCCTTGCCCAAGGGCACTTCAGCCATAGTTCTTGGTGGGACTGGGAATCAAACCAGAGACCTTCAGGTCACAAGGCTGGTTCCTTCACCACAAGTCTACGAATGTCCAGTTTAAGGACGGAAGCAGCCGTATGAACTCATATGTTTGGATGCATCATGCAGCGGGCGGCAGGGTGGCAGTATTAGAGGTTTGATAAAGTCCTCGCTCATGTACGTCAGTCCATCTTAAAGAATTCATGCTGTTTCATCTAAATGATGAACCCACAGCCCGCAGGGTTCCGCAGTCAGGTCTGTGTGTTCGCTTTGCCTCCGATTCCTGTTTCTAAGTGTATTAATAATCATCTTCTGTTGTAGTCTGTCCCCCAGAGCACGATCTCCATTACTGCATGGAATAAAACCAACCCAATAGCAGGTATTCGTATTAATGCTGTAATTCTTTTGGCCCAACTCAAAGTGCATTCATTCACCCCCTGCTTTGCTCTTTATTATTTTTTTAACTGTAGACTGCGGTTCGGGTTTCAAAGCCTTTACTTTAATAAAGAGAAAATGGTTGTCGTGAACCGAACAAATAAAATGATATACATCAGACTAACAAATCTAAAGTTCATTAACATTATTAACATTATTCTATATTATTCATATAATAATATTATGTTATTGAATATAATTAAAGACTCTGTTAAAAACAAAAGAAATGAAGAAAATTAAAGAAACATTTTTGATACAAATTGAATTAGGAAAAAAAGATTTTAGAATAAGAACAGAAATGATAAACGAAGAAGATGAACTTTAAATAAATAAAACCGAAATCCTGTTTTTTATTGACATGTTCATTCATTCATTCATTCATTATCTTCCGCTTTATCCTCTATTAGGGTCAGGGTGGGGTTCCCCATGCCCATCCAGGGGAGAACGTTTTGGGCGCAGGGCAGATACACCCAGGACAGGGCGCCAATCTATCGCTGGGCACACACTCACTCACACATACACACTCTATATGGGGCAATTTGGAGAAATCGATTGACTTGATCCATGTTTTTGGACTGTGGGAGGAAACCGGAGAACCCGGAGGAAACCCACGCGGACACGGGGAGAACATGGAAACTCCACCCAGATGGGGATTCGAACCGGGAATCCCTAATGCTGAGAGGAGAACGTGCCGACCACTAAGCCACCGTGCCATCTTATTGACATGTTAATTACTTTATATTTATTTAATGTTTGTGAACTGGGTGAAATACTTTGTAAGAACAGTAACGCTGGTGTGGACGTGTGCTGCTGCTGCTGCTGCAAAGCTTAAACAAAGAAACCTTTAAAAATAAAATCAGTTTTAAAGTCTCCATGATTCCCGAGGCAACAGCACACTGTCTGAATACATACGACACTTAAATCATGTGTGTGATTGTAACGCACAGCTCTTTGCAGTGTGTATATAGATACTACAGCTTGACATTTCCATCCTGTAAGCATTCCCTTCAGAACCTCAGCAGAACCGAAGATGTGTACCATCTGCATTAATTCAGTTCCTGGCATTTCTACGTTTTGTGGTTTAAAGGTTTGTTTAGATTTCATTCCGATGTCATGTATCTTTTAGGAAATTAAGGAATAATTTTAAATTCATTAAATACAACTGGGAGGCACAGCCTCTCACAGCCAAAAAACATGGATTCAGGGTGAATGGGCTGCTATAAATTGCCCAACATAGTGTGCCCAGCGATGGATTGATGCCCTGTCCTGGGTGCCCATCACCCGAAATGTTCTTCCCTTGATGGGCATGGGGAACCCTGGAGAGCCTTATATAAGACGAGGATCAGTGGAGGATAATGAGGTAAGATTAGATCAAAGACTTGATGCTGGGGGTCAGAACTCATGATACAGCCTCCTGAACCAATGAGGGTTATGGGTCTTGCTCAAGGACTCACATTGGTAACATCACTGGACTTGGGATTTGAACCCCTAGCCATATTAAAAGCCCAACACCCTAACCACTGAGCTTCCACACCCACCACTGAGCTTCCACACCCACCACCGAACTCCCACACCCACCACTGAGCTTTCAGATCCACCATCGAGCTCCCACACCCACCATCGAGCTTCCTCACTCACCATCGAGCTCCCACACCCACCATCGAGCTCTCACATCCAACACCAAGCTCACACACCCACCACCGAGCTTCCTCACTCACCACCGAGCTCCCACACCCACCACCATGCTCTCACACCCACCACCATGCTCTCACACCCACCGCTGAGCTCCCACACCCACCACCGAACTCCCACACCCACCACTGAGCTTTCACATCCACCATCGAGCTCCCACACCCACCATCGAGCCCCCACACCCACCATCAAGCTCCCACCACGGAGCTTTCACATCCACCACCAACATCTTGTGAGGGACATCTGTATAAAATGTAAGCTATAAAACAGACTTTTAATTCCAGCAGACTTTCAGAACGTCTGTAATACTCTGTAACCGAGGGGTTTAAGGAAATGCATCTCATGTGAGAGAGTCCTGGGCACTGGGACGTCGTTAAGTCCACAGACGTCTAACTGTGTCTCTTCCAAAGTTTTCGGTTTCAGTGCCATAAACGTACGAAAGATCGTTAAGACCTGGCGTGAACGACAAATGCACTAATGAGGGATCATGATTTAATGAGGTGAGCATTAATCAATCTCATGAAGGCGACATCGGATGCTGCTCTCCAGCTGGGGAGGCGCATCATCTTAAAGCTGATTCACTTAAAAACCATCGTCCTCATCCTGATCCTGCACAGAGACATTAATGTCCTCGCAGTTCTTCATCAAGCTGAAGCCTTTCAGTCAGTGAGCTCTGAAGACCCCCCCCAATCACCCCCCACAGCCACAGCCTGGCCTGCTGTTTGAAAAATGCAATATGTAAATATTTCACCAGGGGTCGCTATGATGTCCAAGTAATCTAAAAATGCAATTCATCGCGTGGTTCGTATCTCATCTGTATTTCAGAGCGTCATTCCCTTTAAGGGAACGTTTGGGCACTGGACATATACACCCAGGACAGGGTGCCAATCTGTCTTTTGCGAAAGTCACGTACTACTCTCTTAATTCTTCATGGATGTGTTTTGGGCGTAACGTGCAATAAACCAATCAGGGTGTCACTTGCTGTTTCCTTTAAGAACCGGGGGCGCTCTGACTTTGGCGGACTGCTATTTTCACGGTGTAGCTACGTAGAGTCAATGTGCTGCTCCATGAGGTTCTCCATGTGAAGGTGAATGGAGAACCCACAGTATAGTAGACTATGGATCTGTACGCTCTGTACAAATGCAGTCAGATTTAATAACGTTCAGTTCTATTCAGTGTTCATTAGCGTTGGACACAGGGGCCCCTGACTGTTGACATGAGATATCAATGCGCCAGAAATAAACAATGCATTTTGAGATGGCCACGCCCATTCATTATATATTCGCATATTCACAAGCAGCGTTGCTATTTAACTGACGCAGATGGAAGGCGTAAAAACGGACTGCTGGCGAGGTGCAAGAAAGCACTGACATGCAATTTGAACATTTGCATGTTTAATGACAACTGATCTTTAAAAAGGACGTCCTTTTCTTAATGAGATGCAGACGTCTGCTTTATTTCCATCAGGTTATTAGACGGCAGGCTTTTAGGAGCCACAGTGCCAAAGAAAATGGGCCGAAGCCGAGGCAGGGGAATTAATTGCTCATAATAAAGCTGGAAGTCATACTGAACATACGTTTGAACATTCAGCGCAGGTGCCGCCGTGCTGAACCCCATCACCCCACTTTATTACATGGTGGTCTGCTTTTAAAAGCAAATCAACCCTGCTCCGTGTTCTTTTGATGCGTCCAGCGTTTCAGATATCCCTAACCAACTGCAGAGTGGATGGACTCGCTTGGTATTTATCAGACACGGAGCTACCTCAACCCTCATGAGCTTTAATGACGCGTCCAAACACATCAGTGGTGGTGCAGAAACCTCAGCGAGCAAGACCCAGCCCTCCTGACATCGCACCTCTGATCTCCTGATGAGAATAAACACTCAGAGCAGGATTTTAAAGACAGGGAGTGTGTGTGCTCGTGTGAGTCCAGCCCCCATTAACCTTTAGTGGAGCTTTAAGGTGAAGACGTCAGCGCACGTCCACGCATCAGATGATGGATGACTTCTTCCCTCCTCACTGCGTCCAGTTATACATTAAAACATTCGAATTCGGACGCAGAACCTCTATAATGGATATCAGAAAATTAAATGCACTTCATGAGTAAATATAATATTAGAACAGAAGTTGGTATTAGGCAGCACGGTGGCTTAGTGGTTTAACATGTTCTCCTCTCAGCACTAGGGATTCCCGGTTCGAATCCCCATCTGGGTGGAGTTTCCATGTTTCTCCCCGTGTCCGCGTGGGTTTCCTCCGGGTTCTCCGGTTTCCTCCCACAGTCCAAAAACATGGATCAAGTCAATTGAGTTCTCCAAATTGCCCCATATAGAGTGTGTCTGTGTGTGAGAGTGTGTGCCCAGCGATAGATTGGCGCCCTGTCCTGGGTCTATCTGCCCAGCGCCCGAAATGTTCTCCCCTGGATGGGCATGGGGAACCCCACCGCGACCCTAATAGAGGATAAAGCGGAAGATAATGAATGAAAATGAATGAATGTATGGTGCTTGTGTGCTCGAATAAACACTATTATAAAAAATTAAGCTGGAATCATAAATAAATAATAAATGTGAAAAGTGAAGCAGGTTCTTCCCTCAGTTAATTACTCAACCACAGATCTTACGCTTTCTGCTTTGTCTAAGGACCAGATTGTATCATCAGTACATCCAGCACCTCACCGTTCATCTGTCCAGCACCATATATGTTCAAAATCATGCTGTTTATTGACTACAGCACGGGCTTCGTAAATCCGAACCGCTTCGGTTATTAAACTCCACACATCATTTATGTCAACTGACCAGATCCTCCTCAGATGCTCATAATTGGACTTGAATAACAAAAGCAGCTTCTGCAAGATCCTGGAAGCACCGGTGATGTTTGAGAGGGAATCTGAGAGTCTGGAATAATGTTTGCACAGCCGAGTCCGCAGGTCTCAGAGAGTTTCCGTGTGTAATAAGACTCGGCGTTCTCTCATCGATAGAGTTTAAGAACCGTTTAGACAAACACAAGATCAGTTGCAAAGTACACGAACTCATCAAAATTACAGTGTGCTAATTACAGGACAATCTCCTGAAAGGAATTACTGTTTTATTTTTTATTAATTAAGGTGGGAGTATTTTAATTAAAGTATTTTAAATTAAAAATAGCATTTACAGGTAAGTTTGGAGTTTTTTCATGTTATTGATCTTTACTGATGCTCCATTACATTTTTACTAAATATTATCTATAAATTCATTCATTATCTCCCGCTTTATCCTATATTACGGTCGCAGGGGGGGTTCCCCATGCCCATCCAGGGGAGAACGTTTCGGGCGCTGGGCAGATACACCCAGGACAGGACGCCAACCTATTGCTGGGCACACACTCACTCACACAGACACGCACACAAACACACTCTATATGGGGCAATTTGGAGAACTCAATTGACTTGATCCATTGTTTTGGACTGTGGGAGGAAACCGGAGAACCCGGAGGACACCCACGCGGACACGGGGAGAACATGGAAACTCCACCCAGATGGGGATTCGAACCGGGAATCCCAGTGCACTGAGAGGAGAACGTGCTAACCACTAAGCCACCGTGCCGCCCATATTATCTATAAATACGGCGCAGAATTTACTGATCCTAGGAATTATATTTTATCTCTGCATTACAGATCCCTCATAATACTCTATCTGTGGAGTTATCACTCTGTAATTGCAGTGCAGTTAAGCATCTACTCATATCTCATTACCTTAACATTGATTACACACTTATTACCAAATATTTAACCTGTTCTTTCCTGATTAAATTAATTAAATCAGATCAGATTCAACTTTGTTGTCATTGTACAGAGTATGAAACACAGTTTAACCAGAGGTGCAAAATACATTCATTCATTCATTATCTCCCGCTTTATCCTCTATTAGGGTCGCGGTGGGGTTCCCCATGCCCATCCAGGGGAGAACGTTTCGGGCGCTGGGCAGATAGACCCAGGACAAGGCGCCAATCCATCGCTGGGCACACACTCACTCACACAGACACACTCTATATGGGGCAATTTTGAGAATTCAATTGACTTGATCCATGTTTTTGGACTGTGGGAGGAAACCGGAGAACCCGGAGGAAACCCACGCAGACACGGGGAGAACATGGAAACTCCACCCAGATGGGGATTCGAACCGGGAATCCCTAGCGCTGAGAGGCGAACGTGCTAACCACTAAGCCACCGTGCCGCCCGTGCAAAATACAGTGTTATTAATATTAAATAACATTCATAACGTGTAGTGATGAAAATGGGAGAGAATAATTATAAAACAATGAGTGTTCAATACAGAAGACAGGTTTGAGAATAAACCTACATTTGTTATAGTTGGTGAGTAAATCTACAGATGTATTTGGGCAAGTAATTTATTACTATTTCCACTGTGCAGGCAGTATAGTGCAGTATTGTAAACATACAGAATTGATGATATAAAATGAGAATTGAAAAATAAAGTGCAGAGTATTATAAAGTGATGAAGTTTAAGTGACTAATGAGTTTATGTTACAGCTTCAGGAAAGAAGCTCTTCCACAGTCTGTTGGTGCGAGAACGGAGATTTCTATAATGTCTACCACATGGTAGTAGATTAAAAAATCCATGGGTTGGACGCGAAGAAAAAGACTTTATAGCTAACACGTTGCATGTTAATGTGTTTCCCACAAGGCTTAATAATTTGCTGTTAATGAAAATTTGAGATTTCAATATAATGAGGTAATAAATGCAATAAAGCCATTTTAAAATGCATTATATTCACCACATTCACATCAGGAGTCTACAACAATGTCCCAATACATATCAAAAGCTTTGGAAACTACTGAAACGGGTTCTAACCATCACTGACTTTCTTCTACATTCACCAAACACCCCAATAAGCATTAAAGACACTTGATTACAAAGTCTTGATGCTCTTGTAAATACTGTGGAGTCCCATTGGAAGACATTTGGGGTCACAGCGTACAGCATCACCTTTAATGGGGTAGCTCATTAAATCTGCATGTCTTGACACCGTGCGGATTGAGCCTCTGGGTTTACTGATATGTCATGCCATGATGCCCAGGCCTGTGTGGAAACAGTTAAAATACTGTGCACAGACACATTCAACTTAAATTACAGTCCAATCACACAGCAGCAGCAGCACAGCACTGCCACAGCAGCACAGCGTCAGCATTTAACACAACACCTGATCCCACAGAGGTCATCACATGACCCTCTCACAGCCTCAGTGGTGTCAGATTCATAGTGCTCAGGCTTTAAGTCTAGAATGACCATTGTACAAACACACACACACTCAAAAGTATTGCTAACTACAAACGTCTATACTCATGCACGTCATGATGCTTCCTGCAAATGGTGTAAATATTATTTTACCTGAAATTAATTGCTTCTTGGTGTTTTTGTTACAATAAAGACTCTATTCATTTAACGAAGAGGAAAAAAATAAATCAACTAACGCCCACATCACCTAAATATGTTTCCCGTAAACAATAGAACCAAACACTCTCCCCAATCAATGGTGTTGATGCTCAAACACAATAGAGGTGTACAGAAATAGATCAGAAACACGATTGAGTTGAAGAAAAGCATTAGAACCACGAGCACGGAATTAAGATCGCTGAAATCGGCCGTCGACGCAGTTCATAAGTTCCATTGTAGCGAAAAAGGAAACAAAAACGAAGACGGATGAAGCAAAAGGCGTTAATGAGACTGAGGAACTCGAAAAGTTGTTATCAGCTAAATTTGGATCAATCAAAAACAGACAAACTGATTTTGGAATAAAACTAAAATGCAACTTCACATCAGGATCGCTGGTCATGTGACTCCTGTGTGTTTAAAGGTTTTATTCAAGGTTATTGAAACTCCACAGAACCAAAGAGTAATGTTAGGATCTTTTTGATTTTTGGAAAGGCAAAAGAACACGCTAATGCAAGATGGCCGTTCTCAACTGGTTTATTGAGAACAAAGAGAATTCCTTCTGCACACCGTCAGGAAGTAACGCTGGCCAGCGGTCTGCCCATTCAGCTTTCAGGTGCTAAGTACCCTTCAGGTCCGAGTGAGAGAGAGCGAGCCCACTCCAGGGTTACCTGTATATATTGTTAAGTCTAATTCCCGCCCCTTAACTGACTAAACCCTAGGTTTTAAATCAGCCAATCCCAGCCCAGTATTTTCCTAGTGGCGGGAAATCCAAGGTCCTTTGTTTGTCTTTCGGCCATATTAGAACTCTCATCATGTATAAAGGAATTTAAAATTTCTGACAGTAAGTATATCAGATGTGGTGGTAACTGAAGCATTTTACTGTGTGGATTTATATAGAGAGCACACACACACACACACACACACACACACACACACACACACACACACACACACACACACTTAAATCAATGTGATTCTCAAATTCCCCCTAAAAACCCCAAACTACTGACCCTTTACAAACGGTGTTAGAGCTTAATACATGCTGAGTGCTGAGTTGCCCAAAAGCAGCGTCAAACTGTAGAATAAGCATCACTTGAACCGCATTCTCACTCGGTTAATATCATTCCAACCTCACAGTGCTTCTGGGAAAACGCGGATGAATCCGGCTGCTAAAACTCCACGCAGTGTTCGTTCACACATTCACTCAGAGGAAGTTAGTCAAAGAACCCACAATGCACCACATACCTTGTTATTTATGACCACTGCCAAGTCACTCGTGCCTGAAGCGGAAAAATCCCGAGAAAACCCTGCAAGCACAGAAAGCCACAGCACATTTAAATTCAGTTCTGTTCTCTTACAGCTCCGTCTACTTCACCAACATACAGAGAGACGTGCTACTGCACTGAAACACCTCCAATACCGTTAATTATTCTATAAGTGATGAAGTAAATGAGTCTTATTGTTTAAACCGTCATATTTAGGTGGTGGAGGACGCAGTGGAGCGTGTGTTTTCGTTGCTGATCTGTCCGCAAACAATGAGTGAAATCTGAAATCAATGAAATCTGAGGCACCAATTTCCATTTATTCATTCATTCATTATCTCCCGCTTTATCCTCTATTAGGGTCGCGGTGGGGTTCCCCATGCCAATCCAGGGGAGAACGTCTCGGGCGCTGGGCAGATAGACCCAGGACAGGGCGCCAATCCATCGCTGGGCACACACTCACTCAAACAGACACACTCTATATGGGGCAATTTTGAGAATTCAATTGACTTGATCCATGTTTTTGGACTGTGGGAGGAAACCGGAGAACCCGGAGGAAACCCACGCTGACACGGGGAGGACATGGAAACTCCACCCAGATGGGGATTCGAACCGGGAATCCCTAGTGCTAAGAGGAGAACGTGCTAAACACTAAGCCACCGTGCCAATTTCCATTTAAATGAATGTAAATCCAATGAATTCATTTCATAACACAGTGGAACCTGTTTTTATTGATTAACACCATCGTCGGATTTGGTGTTCATTGATTTGCTCTGTGAAAATTTCAACTGTTTATGTCGGGTACTTTGGATTTAATCGGCGTGCCCACGACGTCTCATTAAGTAAACTTAATGTTTTATCTCCATCGAAGGACCGAAAAAGTTTCCAGAGCCAGCAGCCCGACAAAGAAATAAACCAGAAACACGATCGAGTTGAAGAAGGAATGATTAAAAATACGAGTGCTGCATTAAAATCGGCGAGATCGATAACGTTAAGTTCCATTGTGGTGAAACAGGAAGCAAAAACGAAGGCTTATGTAGCGAAAGGCGTTAATGTTCTTACACAACAGAGACTGAAGATGCCAAACATTCATTCATTATCTTGAATTACCGCTTTATCCTCTATTAGGGTCGTGGGGGGGTTCCCCATGCCCATCCAGGGGAGAACGTTTCGGGCACTGGGCAGATACACCCAGGACAGGACGCCAATCCATCGCTGGGCACACACTCACTCACACAGACACACTCTATATGGGGCAATTTGGAGAACTCAATTGACCTGATCTATGTTTTTGGACTGTGGGAGGAAACCGGAGAACCCGGAGGAAACCCATGCGGACACGGGGAGAACATGGAAACTCCACCCAGATGGTGATTTGAACCGGGAATCCCTAGTGTTGAGAGGAGAACATGCTAACCACTAAGCCACCGTGCCGCCAGATGTCAGACAGTTTGGATCAATATCTGGATAAATAATTTGCATCAATCAAAAACAGCCAAACTGATGGGGGTTCCCCATGCCCATCCAGGGGAGAACAATTCGGGCACTGGGCAGATAGACCCAGGACAGGGCGCCAATCTATCACTGGGCACACACTCACTCACACACACACACTCTATATGGGGCAATTTGGAGAATTCAGTTGACCTTGATCCATATTTTTGGACTGTGGGAGGAAACCTGAGAACACGGAGGAGAACATGGAAACTCCACCCAGATTGGGATTCGACCCAGGAATCCTCAGCGCTGAGAGGAGAACATGCTAACAACGAAGCCACCGTGTCGCCCCAAACTGATATTGGAATAAAACTTTAAAGTGACTTCACTTGCTGATGGCTGCGTTCACGATGTGTTTGGAAAATGATTATTTAATGGGGTTTTGATTTTCAGGATTCAAATACTTCAGAAGTCAAATACTTGGATGGTAAGCCGTCTGTATTTCTGAGCGTGATCTTTCAACATTCAGCTCACGTTTGGTTAAAGCTCCGCCGACACAACATGTCCCGATCGATTCATCATACACGCTCGCCATGCTTTTAAGCGTGTCATCACGGGAAGATAATAGAGAAAAGGAGAGCGAACGCGAAGGACAAAATGTGTGCACACGTGTGTGAAATGCGATAGAAAACCAATACGAGCGTGGGAGGCTGCGAAACGGCGCGCCGGCTGATTTACATCACTGTTTACTTTGAAGCGATTGTGCGGCTCGTTCCGGGACGGCGTGTGAGGAAAAGCTCTGGGAGTTAAGACCCCAAACTGCGATAACTTGCTTAGGCGATTGACTACGAACAATACGGCGCGCCTCTGTAATGCATATTCAGTGGCAGAATATTAAAACTGGTACACAACACAGCTTCTCATTGTGTCACACTAATGTGATGCACAATGGGATTATCAAGGCTGAATAATTTAACCTTCTGACTTTGTTCAGCGATGTGTACGAAGAACTTCTGTAAACAAGGACAAATTAATAATGAATATTCCGTCTTATTCAAAGCTTTGGCACCTCTGATTAACTTCATCTAACAGCCCTCTGCGACGCTCATTGCTGTCTGACAGACTATTCTCAAGTCATTACATTACATTTGGTCATTTAGCAAATACTTTTATCCAAAGCGACTTATAAGGCGGGCGTTACAAGATGGTGGTTTAGTGTTTAGCACGTTCTCCTCTCAGCACTAGGGATTCCCGGTTCGAATCCCCATCTGGGTGGAGTTTCCATGTTCTCCCCGTGTCTGCGTGGGTTTCCTCCAGGTTCTCCGGTTTCCTCCCACAGTCCAAAAACATGGATCAAGTCAATTGAGTTCTCCAAATTGCCCCATATAGAGTGTGTCTGTGTGAGTGAGTGTGTATCCAGCGATGGATTGGCGCCCTGTCCTGGGTGTATCTGCCCAGCACCCGAGACGTTCTCCCCTGGATGGGCATGGGGAACCCCACCGCGACCCTAATAGAGGATAAAGCGGGAGATAATGAATGAATGAATGAATCCCCATCTGGGTGGAGTTTCCATGTTCTCCCCGTGTCTGCGTGGGTTTCCTCCAGGTTCTCCGGTTTCCTCCCACAGTCCAAAAACATGGATCAAGTCAATTGAGTTCTCCAAATTGCCCCATATAGAGTGTGTCTGTGTGAGTGAGTGTGTATCCAGCGATGGATTGGCGCCCTGTCCTGGGTGTATCTGCCCAGCACCCGAGACGTTCTCCCCTGGATGGGCATGGGGAACCCCACCGCGACCCTAATAGAGGATCAAGTGGAAGGATGGATGGATGGACTTACAAGGTGAGCACAGGGTTAATCACAAAATCCCTGGAGCAATGAGGGTTAAGGGTCTTGCTCAAGGACCCACAGAACCTCAGTGGACCTGGGATTTGAACCCCCAACCTTCAGCTTGACAGCCCAATGCCCTACCCACTGAGCTATTGCACCCTAAGTCTGTCACCGGCGTTGTTTAAATAGCAACGCTGCTTGTGAATATGTCTCCCCTCATGGGCGTTGTGATCTTAAAACGAGTGTTGAGGTACATTTCTGACGTATTACGATCAGGTGCAGCACTGACAGCACTGTGCAGCAGAACATAGACAGATGTCAACAATCAGACATGTTGGCGAGTCAGGCTCTTGTTATGCACACATGGACGTGCCAGTTGGCGGCATGATGGCTTAATGTTTAGCACTGTTTTGTTTCATTTATTCATCCATTATCTTCCGCTTTTATCCTCTATTAGGGTCGCGGGGGGTTCCCCATGCCCATCCAGGGGAGAACATTTGGGCGCTGGGCAGATCCACTGGGCACACCACAAACACACTCTATATGACAGGGCGCCAAT